>JBBPBX010029043.1:0-36138 GCA_038048925.1 Garcialebias charrua | reverse complement strand
CGAGACTGGCCCGGCCAGCCCATTAATCATATTGTAATGGGCCGGCCCTAGTCCAGGTCGGTTTGGGCTGGGTTTCAGGTTGGGGTTAGAAATGACAGCTCTATTCAAGTCTTTGCTTGTTCGAGTCATAACTTTGACCGCTCAAGATAATTTAATAAAACTTGATGCACATTTGTACCACCACTAGACAGCATGTTACAATTTTTTCATCAGCCAGTTCTAAGGTCAAGGTCACAAATCAAGGTCAAAGGTTATACAAGGCCTTTGCTTGTCCAGGCCATAGCTACAGATTTCTGTGTTGCTGTATAATAGTTGATGAACGGGCATATTGTGTGCCTTTTTCTGTACTTTAGTTAACAAATAAAGACTGATTGTGTTTTATTAGTGAACTGAATTTAACCTTTTGGTTTCATTTTGTTTAGAGTGCAACCTGGTGGAGGGGGATGACCATGTCGAGGTGAATGGGGAGGTGTTTCCTAAACCTTTTGTGGAGAAACCTGTGTGTGCAGAGGACCACAATGTCTACATCTATTACCCAACATCTGCAGGAGGAGGCAGTCAGAGGCTTTTCAGAAAGGTAGCTGTCTTTCAAACAAAACAGGAAACAAACGTCTGTTTGATTCAGAGGTGCTTCAAACATGACAGGGAAGGTTTGAGGATCATCTGTGATGTCACATACACACTATTATTGCTTATACATTTGTTGAGGATTACTGCTTTTACACATCTCAGTGAAGAATAAGAGTAGTGTTTTAGTGACTTAAAACTTTTTCTTTTAAATTGATTATTACAAAATAATTAAAGGCCTAGTGTTTCTTGAAGGCATTTCGCCAGCCAACGTTTTAAACAAATATCATTTTACGTTGAAAAATTATTGTATTAGAACCATTTTGGTTAAACCTTAAGAATAATGTTTTGGGAGTTGTCAGTCTTAGAGTGTTGTGAATGACTCTCAGCTACTACCATCACATTTTACCACAAAATCTGTAAAAATTTACTGAATTAAAGCAATTTTTGTTTTTGCAAAATTTGAATAGCTGCGGTGGATGTCTTGGCTTACTTCCAAAAGTAATGAGTTGTAGATGTAAATCCAGTGATTACTTTATGAAAGTTTCATAAAAATGTCTTCAATAGTTCATGAGATATTTTGTTGACAGACACACAGACAGGCAAAACCATTATTGCTTGCCTTTCGCCTTTTAACGGCATGTGTTAAGAAAATGTATTTCTATAGCTACTAGAGGGTAACTCCTGGGTAATGAATTAAATTCAAAAATACTTTATTAATCCCAAAGGGAAATTAAATGTTGTAGCTCGTTCTTCTCATTTCCTTAAGAGATGTTATAGATATTGATAACTGTAGACCAGAAGAATCTCTTATAAAGGTCTGTCCCACATTGGAGCTGAAGAAAGTAGCTGCAGATGCCATCCAATCTGTCCACCCCGACTCAGTTGGCCTCTCGGTTCCCCCAGGCTGCAGAACCGCCCGAATGCTGGGCAAAACTCCTCACAAAGCGATCTCCTCCCAGCAGCCCGCTGAGCTGCTCGTCGCGGCAGACAGCCGGCTGCAGGTGTCGGGGGATTATCCTGGTCCTTCTGCCGTCACGAGACGCGTTTCCTGCCATTTCCAGGATCTCAGTGGTCAGGCACTCAAGCACAGCTGGCAAGGAGACAGGAATGCATCTACTGCGCCTCCTTTTCAACTCATTTTAGATTTGGGGCTCTAGTTGAGATTTGATTTGAGCTTAGAGATGTTCATCAACTGTTCCGTTATGAAAAAAAAA
This sequence comes from Garcialebias charrua, assembly GCA_038048925.1. Taxonomy (NCBI): domain Eukaryota; kingdom Metazoa; phylum Chordata; class Actinopteri; order Cyprinodontiformes; family Rivulidae; genus Garcialebias; species Garcialebias charrua. The sequence goes on along the minus strand of JBBPBX010029043.1, from coordinate 34,354 downwards.
CACCTTGTTGTTATAGTTGCGCATCGTAACAAAAGTTTCAGTAAAAGCCCTTCCAGCTGCACAGCATCTGATAGCAGAGGAAGCAATCATCCAAATGGAGCTCTTGCTCTCGCTCAAGGTGGACGCTTTCTCCTCCCCCTTCCCTGTGCTCCTCTTCCCCCTGCTTTTGCTCCGTGTGTGTGTCTCAGAGCTCCCGGTACCCATCTTCAAAACGAAAAATACTATTATGGATCTGGTGAGCTGGACTTTCAACGCAATTGACAAAATCTTTTTAACAAAATGACAAGAGGTCCTGGAGAGCCCTCATGTCCTGCCAAGTCTCACACTGCAGAATACACCAGGGATCCATGGGGAGTTTGGCAACTAATGTGTCTTTCAGTTCTGTCTCAGAAGGACGCCAAAGACGTTTATATAATTGGATTCATGATAGCAGGGTTTCTGCTTTTTGGCATCGGCAGGTCCCTATGTTATCAACTTTTGAAGAAGACATCGACAGCAGTTTTGGTTGTGCCAAAACTGCCAAGTCTGTGTGAAGGTTTGGTTCGTGCAATGAGTACTCACAATCAGCTGATTTACGAGCTAAACCGTAAGATGGAAGCGATTTGTGAGAATCCCAGACCACCTACGGCTTCTAGGACTCGCCAGCATGTTGGAGTCGACCTTGAATAATATAAAATGTGTTTATAAATGTGGTTGATGGTAGTTTTTTGACGTCTCAAATCGTGTCCTCATAGGACAAGATGTGAAGAGATCTTTTTGGTAATTCACTATCCATCCTCATGGCCTTTTACCCTTTTCTATCTAAACGGTATTCTGATAAAGAGTAAGAGGCTGCACTCTTGTAGCAGCAGCAACGTGCACTTCACCCATCTTGTGGACGACTGTACGAACATAATCTAACTGTATCCCGGTACAATGATAATAAAGCTTATTCTGATTCTGATTTACATCCAGAAAAAGAGGAATTAAAGTTTCCAAAAGCAAAACATCAGAATGAATACAACAGAGCTACTCCTACATGCAGCCACCATGAGTGGCACAATTCTAGAACTGACCAGCAAACGAGGCCAACAAAAATACTGCTGTAAAATGAACAAGCCTTTTCTCCCACCCTGTTGTAGATAGGGAGTCGCAGCAGTGTGTACTCACCAGAAAGCAGCGTGAGACAAACTGGATCCTACATCTATGAGGAGTTCATGCCAACAGATGGTACAGATGTGAAGGTACTGTGGACATTGTTTTCGTGTTGGCAACACATGATCGTACCGGTGAATTTGTCAGTTGTACAACGTTGTGATTTAACCTGTTTTCAGGCATTTTCCTAAATATTTCAGGTTTACACAGTGGGCCCAGACTACGCACATGCTGAGGCCAGGAAGTCTCCCGCACTGGATGGAAAGGTGGAACGAGACAGTGAGGGGAAAGAGATCCGTTACCCCGTCATGCTCAGCGCCATGGAGAAACTGGTGGCCCGAAAGGTCTGCCTGGCCTTTAAGGTAAACTGGAATGTGATGTAGCTCAGTATCAAAAGAAAATAAAGACTCATCGTTGAAGTGACAGAACATTAGAAATTCTGCTTTACCTGCATGATGATAATAACGTGTACAATAACCCATTAGTGGGTACCACATTTTTAGGATTAGAAGGCATACTTAAAATCCTTGAATTTTCTAAAAAATCAACAGTGAGCCTTGTAATCAATCCAGTAATTATGTATTAATTCTGGTTGTGCTTACTGGCCTCCAATCGATTTTATGTGGTACACGATGCTCAAAAATCAGTGAAAATGAACTTATTTTGCTTAATGCGCCTTATGATCCAGTACACCTTATGCATGTAAACAGACCCTTTCATTGATATTGCACCTTATAACCTGGTGCGCCTTATAGTCCGAAAAATACAGTAATAAATGTAGTGTCAACTGGTTTCACTAAAACAAGTTGTCTTGATGTGAAACGCAGTTTAAAATACAATATAACTTTGGACTAATATTGTAAAATTGTACATTTAAAATGCAACAAAAAACTGTCTACTGTCAAAGAACACATTTCCTCCCACTCATGAATTAAAGTTAGATAGATAGATAACTTTATTACAGACTCAGAGTCCAACCTACATAAGAGACAACGGACATGATAAAAAAATAAAAAGTAATTCAACTGTAAACAAAAAGTGTTAAAACCCAAGAAGCTATCATGTAATTTGTTTGTCCAGTCCAAGGCCAAGGAGGCAACGACAGCTGCCCCGCCTTACAGACTGTGTTGTTCCCTCGAAGATGAGGAACTTTTTGTTGGGGGGCAGTGTTATGATCCTTAAGGAGATTTATTATGTTAATTATTCCTGTTGCACTGTTACTGGTTCTTATGTATGTGTAGGGATATAGCACCCTCATGTAAGTCTCTCGTGAAATTACATTTCTGGCTAATCACATCACCGATTTATTGATTTATTCTGAAAAAGTTGAGACCCCGTGAAACTGATGGTAGGTTGGGGTAGATAAAATCTGCTCGGATCTCTCATCTAAACTATAGGTAAGTCAGTAAACTGACCTCGTAAGTGTTTGATTACACAAACGGCCTATAGATTTATTACATATGACATGTTCTGTTTGTGCCACAGGGGTTGTTGGGAAGTGAGTATGGGGTGTGGTGGCACAGTGGTTAGAGACAGTGGGCCTGTGATCGGAAGATCGCCGGTTCAAGCCCCGGTACCGACAACATCAAAAAATCTGGGTGGAAAAAGGTGAAACAGCCACACCTGCCTCCAACCTCGTTTGCCTCACTCTGGGCCCCTGAGCAAGGCCCTTAACCCCCACCATCTGCTCCCTAACAGGTCTCTTTTGAAAATGAGTTCTCGTGGCTCAATGAAACTACCTGTATAAATAAAAGTATATGAAAAATGAGTATGGGGTGTGGCTTTCCTTCCTCTTCTGCTGGATTTCTTGTGGTACCTGCAGAGTGAGGCTCGGGAACTTGGGCGTGGCTCATGGCCAAACAGTGCCTTGTTGATCTGGAATTTTCATACCTGAATAAATTGTTGGCAAGAGCAAAGCATCTGTTGCTTAAGTGACAGTGTCAGCATTACATTGGTTGTACACTGTAATGTAATGTTAATCTTACCTGTTGGTTTGGACTTTTGACCTGCAAAAACGGGAACAAACTCTCAGGGATTGTCAGGATGTGCAGCAAAACTGCTGGCATAGCCCTCCAGAACCTCACTGACCCACAAAAGACGAGGTCCGTGAACAAGGCCAGGCAGATTCTGGCAGATCCTGATCACCACTCCATGGTGAGTTCAGGTTGCTTCCATCTGGACGCAGGTATCTGCTGCAGATGTAGGACGAACAGACCGAAAAACTCATTCATCCCTGTAGAGATCATGCTTCTCAACAAACAGAGATTTCTGTTGTTTTAATGTCCCAATGTCTCGTCTAGTATGAACGTTTCATGTGTCTACTGACTGTGAAACATATTGTCCCTTGGGGATAATAAAGTTTCTTGAACTTGGAACAATCCTGGTCCTCGAGGGCTGCTATCCTGCACACTTTAGATATTTTTCTACTCCAACACATCTGATTTGAACCAGTGGTTGATAACAAGCTTCTGCACAACACGAAAAGGTAATTCAACCATAAAAGTAAGTGTGTTGGAACAGAGAAACAAGTAAAACATGCAAAATGGTGGCCTTTTAGTAGCAGCACTTCATGGCTCTTTTTTCCAGGACAAGGGTTGAAGGTGTGAGTTTCATGAAAATCCATCCAGCTGTTTGAGATGTTTTGCAAACAATAGACAAATGCACATGCACAGGGAATTACATGCTTGTCTTTGTGGTGATGGGCAATAATTAAGACTCTAATTCTAACAGTAAAGTTTGACTATCTGAATTAAATTATTCAAAATGGCAGAGCACATCTGTTTAGCTCTGCTTTCTCATAGTCTTGGTGTTCTTTTAAGTTTTGTTTGCACATCATTCTCTATCTTTGACATTAATATAAGTTTCTTTTCTCTCTTTTATAAGCAAACGGTGTGTGGATTCGACTTGCTCAGAGCCAACGGTCATTCTTACGTCTGTGACGTGAACGGCTTCAGTTTTGTCAAAAACTCAATGAAGTACTACGACGACTGTGCCAAAGTCTTGGGGTAGGAGAGTGTTCACTAAAATATAAATAATTAGATTAAATTTAATAAATGAAAGCTTCTAGAAAACACAAATAATGCATAAGTGAACGTTCAAATGTTAGATATAAAATTTGATCAACCGGTTTCCTGATTTTTCTCGTGCTTTTTCTGTCAATCTGAGTACCGTAGTTTTTCCTAGAATAATAAAAAAAAAAACCTTAATGTCAGATACTGGGGTTTAATTAATCCCAAATACAGTAAATTCTATTTTTGGACATAATATTATTGCTTGTTTTAGTGCTTTGAGCTTCTTAATGTTGGTTATGTCCTCTTCACCAGAAACATGGTAATGAGGGAGTTAGCCCCCCAGCTGCACATCCCCTGGTCCATCCCCATGGAAGCTGAAGACATCCCCATCGTCCCAACAACCTCAGGAACCATGTATGTTCTGACACTGAACAGTGCTGATGAGCATTCCTGCAGATTCTCCTGAAATTTTTATTGACGATTGTGAAGCTGTTTTGGTGTTTGTACTCTGTACTTCATGCTTTTTGTGAGCTTATTGTTTTTATTTGAAGGAATAGATACACAAGGCACTCACAGTTTTAGTTCACAGAACCTTTGGAGTTAATCAGGGCTGAATGATACTAGAAAATCATATATGTGATGATATGGAAATCAAAATAAAACTTTTAGGGGCAGAAGATTGTGCCATCAGAAAGTGAATTTGAATCGCTCAGACTAACGTAAATCTGTCACTCCGTGATCGATTACTCCGTGGCTTTTTCAAGGACCCGGATGTGTGACACTACAAACTGAATTCTTGAATTTAAATTGAATTATAGAACTGGAACTGAAAGTAGTCCAACTGCGCTTTCAATACAACAAAATACTGTTTCAAAGCAAATTAATTCAGTTTCAGTTTAGAGACATTTTCAAACCAACGGATTTAATTTGAACAGGTAGTCCTCGACTTACGACCGAGATCCGTTCCTGCGCGGCGCCGTAAACCGAATTTCGACGTAAGTCGAAATATACGTACATACTGCACCATATACATGTACAGTACTTTATTACCAAGCACTTAGCCTATCCTAACACAGTACCCTACATAATTATCAAAAAACACATACGTTTGGAGCCATAATGAAGTGCAAAAACAATTAATAGCTTACTTTGATGCTGGTGACACCATCCACCTCGGTCCATCCTCCATATTCTTTATTCGTTTACGATGTAAAACCGCCGTCCAACTCGGTCCATCTGCCGTTAAACCGCCGTCAACCTTGGTTCAGAGCGTTTACAGTAAGGTCTGTTAGCATGTTAGCTCGTTGCTCCTCCAAGATCTGCAGCTGCCTGTACTTTTCCACTGCTTCGCACTGGTTCTGCAGTCAACCTCAGNATATATATATATATATATATATATATATATATATATATATATATATATATATATATATATATATATATATATATATATATATATATATATATATATATATATATATATATATATATATATATATATATATATATATATATATATACAGGTAGCCCTCGAGGTACGTCAGGGATTGGGACCTACGGGTGTGACTTAGGTCGATGTTGTCGTACCTCGCGGACCAAAAACACGTGCCTGTCGTAGGTCCGCGTTTCTGACATAGGTCGCGGCTATACCGCTAACGGAGCGCCGCACACATATTTAATGGCATGAGACTGAACAAGCAGACATACTAAGGCCATAAACACGCACAGAACTGCACAGTAAATGAATACTGTACTGTACAATAAATAAAAAATATAATGTCTTACTTTGAGCCGGTGTCCCCCGACTGCCAGGCGGACATTTGCGGCGAGCTCCCGGCCGCAGATGGCCCCTCCGCGGCATGTCGGCTCGGTGTCTTCGCCTGTGTTAGCTGCTCTGTTAGCTGCTGTCGTTAGCATGTCGGGCGGCGTTGTGGCAGCGATCGCGGGGCGATCGGCGGCTGCTCCTCCGGACCTGAGACGTCCACAGAGTTGACCGAGTGTTTCCAGCTAATTTATCCGTATGAGGCAACCCTGATCGGGCACACGGAGCCAGCTGACAGTAGCCTCTGGAGCTCCATTGACCGCAGTACTGTTGTAAAATGGCGACCGGAAGTGGCGACCGGAAACGACCGGAAGTTGCGTAAATACGATAAATTTCTAATCAAAACGTAAAATTAATAATTATACTTTATTTATAAAGCCATTTAAAACAACCACAGCTGCAACAAAGTGCTATACACATGAAATTAATAACTTTTAAACACACAAAAAAAAAAAAAAAAAAAAAATTTATCATATTTTTATTAAATATGATAAAATCGTAAGTCTGAGTTGCTGTAGGTCGCAGGTGTCGTACCTCGAGGGTTTCCTGTGTATATATACTGTATATATTTTTAAATTTTTTAATGGGAGCTGCGCCGTAACCAGGAAACGTCGTAACTCGAGACCGTCGTAACCAGAGGACTACCTGTACACAAATACAGATTCAGTCTGAGTAATTCAAACTCAGTTTCTGATGGCACAAGTTTTCTGCCCATAAACTTTCCTCACTTCTTTTATGCACTTTTATTATTGTGCTGATCACAACTATCTCTTTGAGCTTTACCTTCTCAGCTGTAGTCTTCTAAATTATGTATGGACATCTAGACCAGGAAAGGTCCTACTGGTCGGCCACATACATTAACTGGGTGAAAGGCTGGTTACACACCATACAGTCCGTCACAGGGCCACATAGACAAACAAGGCAGACAACATTCATGCTCTCATCTGGTAACCAATAAGAGTTGCTACTTAAGCTAAAGTGTAAGTTTTTAGACTGAGAGAAAAATGACGTACCCAGAGAAAACCCATCCACACAAGCTCTGGGAAAACATGCAGACTCCACAGAGAAGTGCACCGGCACTGAGTCGACCAGCGACTTTCTTGTTGCAAGAACCATCTGAGCCGTGTTGATGTTCCATTCAGTGACACTGCAGTGATAATTATTACTATGTAATGCAGTCATAGAGTTAATATTGCAAACCAAAAATGTTGAAGGCTTTAATAAATCACATTTTAAGTTTTTTTTTCTTATGTACATGTTCATTAAATTATGACTACATTCAAGAGCAGTTTCACATCTAAAACCCTCTTTTATTTTTTCTTCATATGAAAGCCCAACCTTCATGTAATATTCTTATACAAATTCAGTAATGGACAGTAAAGGTCACACAGTTATAGAGCGTTACTGAGAATCACTGACCTCTAACCTTTTCCTGTAATTAGTTAAATGTCTTATTTGAGTTTGTCAGAAAATTTATGACAAACAACCAAAATTGGAGAACTGATTAAGAGTTAATGCATATGTTTTGTGTTTTATTGTAAAAATTTAAGATATTTTTGCCTGTCTTATCCTTAAATATGTTTATCAGGATGGAGTTGCGCTGCGTCATCGCCATCATCCGCCATGGAGATCGAACACCAAAACAAAAGATGAAAATGGAAGTTCGTCATCCTCTGTAAGTCTCTTCCTCAGGGTCTTTGTCCTTTTTTGACAATACTACAGCTCAAGTTTGCTTTCAGATACACTTATTAGATTATACACTCTAGTTTATTTATTTATACTCCATGCTGGATATCAAGGATGAGAAGGTTTAGTCAGGAGCCAGTTGATTAACTGATTTAATTTATTTTTAAAGTACCGTAGTCAGTCCTCTCACAGACAGCAAACAGAAACAACTGGATCAAGAAATTATACTATAAATTTCATAAGCATCTGCTTACAGATCATTCCACTATATTGTATTTTATTTTTAAAAAAGCATTTGATTTTAGAAATTATCTTTTCACCGTGTGCACCTTGATTCTAATGTTTTTTCTTTATTTTGAACAGATTCTTTGATTTATTCAAAAAGTATGAAGGATTCAAGAAAGGCAAACTAAAGCTGAAAAAGCCAAAACAGCTGCAGGTGAGTGAGACTTGTTTAAACTGCATACTTCTTTTTACTGTGCTCATGTTGGTATATATGATAGCCCTAAATTTTTGAGGCAGATTAAGGCTGAATCTTTTTTAAATATTGTTTTAGACATGATTGTTTACTCTTCTTTGTTTAAATTGGTTAATTATTATTTTTGCTTGGCTGTCTAATAAACCAGTTACTCTGAATCTACCCTGTGTTTATAAAACATTTTAAAGCCATCTGAATTGCTACTGATTGTGTGTTCTACTCTATAATGATCAGTCTAAACCTGCACAGAGTGGGTGCTCTGGGGAAAATGTTCAGCGATAAGTCTTGAGTAAAGTGTTGAAGTCACTGTGTTTGCAGGAAGTTCTGGACATTGCCCGCCTGCTGCTGGTTGAACTGGGCCAGCATAACGACTGTGAGATCGAGGAGAAGAAATCCAAACTGGAGCAACTCAAGACCGTCTTAGAAATGTGAGTGATTTACAAAAAACACACACCATCAGTCATCACACTCTGCTTTTTTGGCAGCATCATTCACCGACCGATCCTGCAACGTCTGTTTTACATCAGGGTTCAGTCATCGTTCTCATTTTCACCATGAAAACGCTTCATCTCTCTCCTCTTGACTTATGACCTTTTGTTTTTGTTTCTCTCTCTTTCCCCTCTATCCCTCTTCTCTTCTGCCCACCTATCTGTCCTTCTCTTTCTTCAAAAGGGAATCCAGCTTGAATGCCAATCAGTACGCACCCTCTCCCTCCTCACTTTAAAGGATGAGGTTTTACTGCCCTCATTTTTGTTGCCCACATAGATCGTGTGTACAAAGTATTAGGAATATAATTTTTTCTTGGACACAGACCAATCTGGCCATTCTTGACACAAGCTGGCAATTTTCTCAGGTTTCTCCCATTAAAACTATTGTAGGTTTAAAAAAAATCAGGAAAATGAGTCAATCTAGCTATAGTTGGTACAAGACCAGACATTTTTGGTAAAATTTTAAAGGCATTCCTAATGTTTTGTACACTTAAGTATTCTTTTAAAATTTCATTCATTTTTAGCCATTAACTCTTGACACATACACAGTCAAATGAGAATTTTACTAGTAAAATTCTTACTGTGTTTCTGGGTGTGTAGTTTAGCGTTTGCTCTACTTTTCATTGCATGTTATCTAAAACCACACAACTCGACTCCAAGTCTCCTAATATCTTCCCACTGCTGCCTCTTATGTGCATTTATATTTATACTTTATTATTCTGTTTGCTGTTCTTTTTTGTAAATTAGAAATATATTGTGACAATTGTTTAGAGGGACTGATTGCATACGGTCCTCCTGCTGCACATTCTTTCCAGCCTGATCCCTGTGTCTCACCAATTGCAACAAGTCCTTCTCGTCCTTTTTAGTGTCCAGTCTCCCTTACAATTTCAATTGTCTTGGCAAACTCCACCACCATCTGTCCTTCCTGGTTTTTTTCCTTGACACCAACCCTACCCATCACTTCCTCACCCCCTCTGTTTCCTTCACCAACATGTCCATTCAGGTCTGCTCCGATCACCACTCTCTTCTCCCTGGGAATACTCTCTTATCACTTCATCCAGATCCTTCCAACATTTATCTTTCTCTTCCACATCACGTCCAACCTGTGGAGCATAACCACTGACAACATTTAGCATCAGACCTTCTACTTCTACCTTCAGGCACATCACCCTATCTGGCACACTTTTCACCTCTACTACATTCTTTGCCAACTCCTCCTTGAGGACCACTCCTACTCCATTTCTCTTTCTATCCACATCATGGTAAAACAGTTTGAACCCTGCTCCAATGCTGCGAGCCTTGCTGCCCTTCCACTTGGTCTCTTGGACACATTAAACAGCTACCTTCCTTCTCTGCATCATGTCAGTCAGCTCTCTACCTTTGCCTGTCATTGTCTCCACATTTAGATTTGCAACCCTCAGTCCTACATTCTTGACTTTCCTCTTCTCCCTCTGTCTCCTGACACGTTTCCCTCCTCGTGATCTTTGACTAACAGTAGCACAATTTCCACCAGCACCCTGTTTGTCAACAGCACCGGTGTCGGTCGTTAGGGTTAGGGACTGATCCAGTATGGTGTTGCTTAATGAACTCGCATTATAATTTTGGCAAAAGTGTTTTGCGTCAAATGCACTTCTTGACACAACCCTCACCATTTACCTGGGCTTGCAACTGGCACAAGAGATGAACTGACATGCTTTTCTTTCAAACCAGCCTTGAAAGAAAAGAAAAGTAACTTTTCAAAATTTTATCAAATTCATTTTTGTTTTTGTCATTATGGGGCACTAAGTGTAGACTTATGAAGAAAGCTGGATCTCCCTTTTCTGTAAGTGTTTTTTTTTTTTGTAAGATTTATGATTGTACCATCTTGTTTTTTTGTTGTTTTTTTGTCCTTGAAATACTTCTATAAATAAACCTGCTTTCAGACTTTATCCTACATCTCTTCGTCTTTTAAAACATACTGAAAGGCTTGACAGGAAACAGAAATAAGGAGGTGCACAACAAAGAGAAATGACACAAAAGTGCCACATGCAACTGGTTTGGCGTGCATCAATGTTCTCGAGGTTTAGAATGACTTGCATAATGCTCACTTGTAAAATCATCTGATGAGCATGCATTTGTGTACAGTACCTAGAGTTGCATTCGGACCCAAAAAAGTCAGATCCGACCCGGCTCAAGCCCGTAGCCATAATTTCTGAACCCCACCCAACCTGACAAATCAACAGTTATTACAGGTGTGAACATATATATGTATATAGTTATTAACGGTCAGTTAATGAAGCTTAACTGAACTTTATTTTACTTCTTTCAAGGCTTGTCAGTTCACTGTGAAATAGCTGTGTGCAGCTGGTGAAAGTATGGCAGGCCATGTTGTCATATAATTGGATTGCGGAGGATCCACTGACGCAATCAAAAGCCTGACACTCACTCAGCCCGCTATAAATTTGGTTAGGGCTTCGGGCCCGGGTTAGAAATGACAGCTCTACTACAAAGTAGTTTTTAAGCTGTTTTTATATAATTTATGTCCACTATACATCACAACTACAAGCTTTTCCTCAAAATGACAAAACATATTTTGTTTTAGATATCATAGGTAGTAATTGAAAATTTGTCACAATATCCTGAACACCCTTCTTAGACCTCTTAGACGAGAAGGCCTCACTTTTTAATTTTCTCACAACTTGGATTTGCCTGCTAACATTTCTTTCTCCTGTTTCAAGGTCCAGTACCACATGACTTTGTTAGAGAACATTTTGTGTGCCTTACGCTGCAGGATTTGTTCATTCCTTAATACAGCTTAACTTGATGGACATATTTTTCATATCAACACATACAGGACATGCATACTAAATCCACGTCTGAAATTCTAGAGCACTACTAGTCTAAGTGTCCAAAATATCCTAAAACAACTAAATCTCATTTTAAACCTCATGCTACTAATTATAGTACCGGTAAGTGTTTGAACAGTGTGACTGATTTAAAGATTGTTGCCTTGTTCTTTGTCTCTTTTAAGCTTGTTATAAGCAAACAAGGAATGAGGTGTGTTTAGTGTTGCACATTCAAACAGGTTTAAAGATGAGAGTAATTCTGTTGTCTGCCTGCAGGTATGTAAACTTTATTGTGTCTGCTTGACGTGTGCTTGTCCAACCCCTGCAGGTATGGTCACTTCTCAGGTATCAACAGGAAAGTCCAGCTGACCTACCTTAGAAACGGGCAGCCTAAAGCCTCCAGTGAGGAAGAAGGTAGTAAAAAAACACAATGTATGTCCTGTGTGTGTGTGTGTGTGTGTGCGTGCGTGTGTGTAAATTATTTATATTTATGTATGTATATATATGTGTGTGTATGTATACATGTATATATACATGTACTGTATACAGGAAGCCCTCGAGTTACGAACGAGTTCCGGACCTAAGGACCGTTCGCAGGTCGATTTTGCCGTAGGTCAGAGTCCACATGAGCCGCCACTGCCTGCACGTATATATATACTGGTATATATATATATAGTTTCCAAGCACTTCGCCTATCCTAACACACCTAACACAGTGTAGTGGATTATTAGTGAACAGAATAATAATAAAATTATTACAGAATAAAACAATTAATTAATACAGAATAATTAAAAATATAATTTCTTACTTTGAGCTGGTCAAAGCCGACATCTTAGGTTGTCTGGCGGCGCAGCTCGCTGGCTGGTTCGGCGAGCGAACCGCGGCTGCTGCCGCCGCCCGTAGCTTCTGCATTTAGCTGCGTGTTTAGCCAAGCCATGAGTTGCTGTTGTTCGGCGGAGCAGCGTGGGCGAGCGAGCGCTCGGCGGCTGCTGCGGCCTGTGTTAGCTTCTGCTAGCTGCGTTTTAGCCAGGCCATGTGCTGGTGTTCGCGCGGCGGTGCGGTGCGATGACTGAGCGATCAGCGATCGATCCGCGTCTGCTGCTCCAGGCTGAGACGTCCACAGAGTTCAAAGAGCGATTCCAGCTAGTAATTTATCCATATGAGGCAATCCTGGGACACATACAGTCCTCACAGTCGGCTGGCGGGACCACAGACCTTCCTAAAATGGCTGCCGCGGCATTTCCTGAAACGGACGGAAGTTGCGCAATTATGATTAAAAATGATCATTTTTATTAAAAAATATTATTTATAAAGCCTTTAAAACAACCACAGTTGCAACAAAGTGCTGTACACATGAAATTAATAACATTTAAACACACCAAAAAAAAATAGTATTTTTATTAAATTATTAAATATGATACGTTTGTAGGTCCGGGTTGCTGTAGGTCGAGAGTGCTGTAGGTCGAGGGTTCCCTGTATGTGTGTATATACTGTATATATATATATATGTATGTGTGTGTGTATACCTGTTATACCTGTGTGTGTGTGTGTGTGTGTGTGTGTGTATATATATGTAATGGACCTACCCAGGGTCAAATTAAGGTTTTTGAACTGTCCAGTGATGACCTTTACTGACCTCTCAGTAAAGCAAGACATTTACTACAAAATCATTCATTTAGCTATAATCTGATAAATATAGTCACCAAAAGAGACTATTTCTATCTTTGATTTTATCCTAATGTGATCAAAAGAATAACTTTTGTCATTTTCATGATGTGTGCTTTTAAGCTGTGTCATTCTCCAAGAGTTAAACTGTCTTCACTGCTGTGTTTAAAGGTGAAGCCTTCGGGTCACAGAGACCGGACGGTTTTGTTTAGAAACTCAGAGACAGTCTCATGAGCAGGGCTCCAGCGTTATCTGTCTTTTTTCCTAAACATTTCTCTCTGCTGCTGGCTTTAACCTTGGGTATGATAAGACAAATGAACTCCTCGACTGGTCCTTCCTTAAGTACTGGTTCTAAGCTTTTGCTGAAAGGCTTCAGAGAGTTGCTGGAAACTTCCAAGAGATGTGAACTTTCCCAAGAGCTGGACACGTGTGGTCAAGAGCTAACGACCGGCGTCTTCAGCTAAGGACTGATAACAGGCTGTTATGAGTCTACCTCGAACAAGCGTAAGATCAAGAACTTTGTCTATTCCTTCTTGGAATAAGTTTATCTTGAAGTCAGAGGCCTGAAGCTGACATATTCTCTGATGACCAACGCGGAAGCCAGGAGACGTTGAAACGTAAACTAAAACCAGTTTTGGACGTGCTGGGACTAAAGGACTCTGTGCATCTGAAGGCTGGTGTCTTCCCTCTTACCGGGCTGTCGTCAAAAGGTAAAGGGCTGTTTACAAAACGTACTTGGATTTTAGCAGAAGTCGGAGGAGAAGTGTCACTCTGGTCTCATGCTCAGGATAATTTCCTTCTTAAATCTTTCCTCCTATTTCTTTTCCCTCTCAACCTAAGCTGGAAACTATATTTTTTAAGTTAAAGAGCCCACAGACTAAATATGCTTAACATCTAATATTTATGTCTGTTGTGTTAAATTTAAGTGTGCTGACATATTTGAATTGAAAGAAAGTGAAATCATGTCAATCAAGTGTAATGGTGTTAATTTAGTTGATTTATTTTAAATAAATGGTAGTGTCGCCTGGCATACCAAACTAAGTTAATGTCCATTGTCACTTAATGGCTCTGTTTATTTATCCATCATAAAGATCACAGAAATATTGAATAAACTGAAAAAGAAGAGAATCCGTGAAATTACTATTCAATCTGAATAAGTAAATTAAGGTAAAAAGGAGGTCAGTATTAAACTGACCCCCCCTTTAACCCCTTACATCTGGTGGCCTCGTATCGGCTTCTAAAAGTTTATTGATAAATCTGTGGTCTCAGTCATGAACTGTAACGTCATGTTTGCATAAAAGGATCCAAGTTTTAAACTCTGAGGATAATAATTTTGGCTGGAAGTGTTCAAAGCAGGCAGATTCTGCGTGTTTTTATCATTTGAAGCTGTGAGATTATTATTGTTTCAACTCTGTTACACGCTGTTGGAAGCATTCAGGTGAAGTTTTTGTCAGCCGTAGTCTGTGGAGGTTCTGGTTCGGTTCCGATCCAGCTCACTCGCACACACTCCGGTACAGAACTTTGTTGTTTGATCGCCGAGTCAAACTGCCTGCCCTGGAAGCTAATTTAACATCTACAAGATTGCTGTTGTGGTATTTTACATTTTAAAGAAGGTCGAAGCAGCATATACTGTTAGAACGTGTCGGTTAGTGGTTCGTGAAACCCGAGTTCTGCTCCTTTAACGTGGACGGAACCGACCTTGAAGTGACTCCGAGAGAGTCCGTGTTTGTTCAACAGCTGCAGTGCTGGGTTACTGAGCGTGACTAAGTTGGCCTGTCTAGATGTGCGCCGCATGTTTCAGCATTTTGGGAAGTTAAATTGTAGCGTTTGAGTTGTTTTAAGAGTCTATAAAGTTGTATTCTGTTGTGCTAAGCTAACGTTAAAGAGCTACGTGTCCTAGTACACGTTTGTTTATGAGCTGTGATTGGATGAAACGAGAGCTGTGAGCTGTCAATCACTCGTGGCGAACGCTGATTCGCTGTAGTGGGAACGCACGCCGTTGCGACCAACCCACTTTGTCGTCATTTCCGGTACTACATTGGGCGAAGGTAAGAAAACTACGTTTACCATGAATGCTTGGAATGAACTACAACCGCTGTGATTGATTGGTTGACGTCACGTATCTGTGTAGCGAGCTCCGCCTCGCTCAGCACAGCAGAGCTGGTGACGCGCTGCGTCGACCCGCCTATTTGTGTCGTCATTTCCTGATGCACTTTGAGTGACAAGCAGACGCAGTTCACACACACACGGTGAAAAGTGGTTTCACTAAAAGTTTAAAAACTCAATTTAAGCCATCTAAACTGTCTAACAACATAAACTTGTCTCTGACAAGAACGCGGTTCGAGCAATTATCACGTTCTTACTGAAAACTAACCCTAAAAGGTTGTTTTCTTTCCATGTACTGATTTAAACTCAGTCGCTTCGTGATAACATACTCGACGCTGCCCCCTGCTGGACGTTAATAGATGAGTTTTCTCTCAACACATCATAAAGTCAGCATTTTTTATGGTGAAAATTACCAGCTTTAAAATTGTTCTGTACACAAACAAAAAATCCTGTTTATTTTAAATAAAGAATTTTTGAATAACAGAGGTACAGACGAACAATTGATGCTCATTTTAAATACTGAAGAGATTTAAAATAACACTCAAAAAGCATCTTTTATTTGATTTTCAGATTAAATAAAATAAATAAATAAAATGATGGAGAACAGAGAATTTCCACATTAAGCTCTTCACATCTCTGAATTTTAAACAGAATTGGTGTACACTGTACACTTTTAGTTAAAAATTGCATTTTTAACGTTTTTCTGTGTAAAATTAATGACTCCAGTTTATTTTAAATACAAAATTTAAAATAAACAGAAAGCATCTGCTGACTTGATTTTCACAAAAAATCAAAACAAAGATAGCAGAACAACTTTGAGGATGTCAACAGACAACAAATTGATAAAAGTCACTGATTTTTATTTGGAATGCCATCTGTCATGTTATGCTAAGCACACAAACACCTCCAGTTTATTTTAAATAAAAAATATTTAAAATAAAAAGGTAATCCATCTTTCACTCCTGATAACTGTCAAAATACAGCAAAACAGTTTAGCCAAACTGCAATACATCTTTTTAAGGCATAATGGAGCAGCATTCTGGGTACATTTTAGTGTGAACAATGTATTTATTTCGAATCTTTTAAATAGTGTTTGAGTAAGTAAAACGGACGTCATGCTTGGGTTAGTTAGTAACTGTTGTTGAAAAATAAGTTATATTTTAAAGTTAACACTGCAAAAAGGCATTTAACTTTTACAATTCATTTGAGGGTAAAACCTGAAGAAGGTACCTATGAATAGAAATACTTATTACACAGTGAAACACTTAAACCAGACAGCTGATTAGTTTGATTGACTCAGTGCTGCATTAAAAGTGAAGATTTATTTGCACACATTAAAATTCGAACTGTCTTATTGATTTTCACAAAAAATCAAGTTAAAGATGGAAGTTCAAGACGGTACGCGTCCAAGGCTCATACAGTATGTGCCTCTAGAAGACCCATACATCAGAGGGTACCAAGAGGAACCCCGGAGCCATGAACTTGCTCCCCCTGCACCTTGCACAGAGGAAAAATCTTTCTCATTGTGTGGTGACTACTCAGCTGCCCGAAATGTCTTGCAGAGAAACGATGAACATCCATATTTTTTCTTTGCCAGAATTTTGAAGGCGTATATAGGTGACATGATGGAACCTGACCTGGAAGAGCAGACGCTTTTCAAATCTGTTTTCAGGGATAATCTAATCCCTGATGTTAGATTCGAGTTGCCATGGAACTTGGCCTGGGGTGATTTAGAAGCAACATCTTTGAATGAAATAGTAGAGTGTGCTGCGGATGTCTTTGCAGCTAACATGCAAGCCAAAACACCCTTACAGGTGTCCCCGAATGAAGCGGTCAAATCCCACTCGCTGGAGCTAGAAGGGACAAGTTCATCAACTCCCTCTCCTAACAAAGGCGAAAAGAAACAGACCTTTCAACCTGACAAACCACAAAGTGGGGGTATCCGCGGGAGAAAGAAACCAAAATGGTTCAGATCGAACCAGATGGGTGAAAACCAAGGTCAATCGGTGGGTGGACTTCAAAAGAAATTGAAGGATGGGGACCTATACTCATGTAACTATGCGTTGTCCCAACAGACACCCCCGAGCCTTGGAACTGCACCTCCCGCGCCTCGAACTGAACAGTTCGAAACAGGCAAAGAGTCACGAATGTCCCGGAATAATGGCCCAACACCTCTATGCTCGGAAGAGACAGAGGAAGTAAGTAGTTTGTCAGTAGATTTGAATGTTACTGTGCTTGACCAACCTGTTACAATGAGTGGCATTATCATTGATAATGACACTATCAACATTGACCAACCTGGAGCGATGTGTAGCACTGTCTTTCACAAAGACTCAGAGCACACAAATAACTCAGCGCACACTACTTCTGACATTGCCATGGATGTTGACAGCAAACCAATTGCTGACACACAACAACATCCTGAAGGTCATGATGCTGACAGCCAACAAGATGCTGACAGTAAACAAGATTACACAGCCAGAGTCACACGTGAACAGAAACGTGGACAAAGACCTGTGAGGTTTCTGTGTAACTTTATGCAAAGGGGGGTGGCTAAGAAAGCCTACCTGCCCATCACACTGGAAGGTGTCCTTGAGCGTGAAGCCCTCCTGGATGGCAGTTCTGATATAACTATTATGTCGGCCAAGCTGTTCGAGGAGCTGAGGACCGCCGCCAACGGTGTTGACGGGCAAATACCCTTTGAGGAATGTGCTATTGAGCTACAGGGTCTCGCAGAGACGAGAACAACCCTAACAGCCATAGCTATGGTTCACATGCAGATTGGCAAAACGACACTACACCACCCAGTGTATGTGTCCACACTTGACTCATTCCCATTTCTGGTTGGCCAAGACTTTATAAACCGTTTTGAAGCGATTATAGATTATGGTCAACAGGAAATGTGGGCAACAGTGAGAAAACCCCTGCCAATAAAAGTGCCTCCTCGT
Organism: Garcialebias charrua; assembly: GCA_038048925.1. Taxonomy (NCBI): domain Eukaryota; kingdom Metazoa; phylum Chordata; class Actinopteri; order Cyprinodontiformes; family Rivulidae; genus Garcialebias; species Garcialebias charrua. The sequence continues at coordinate 16,191 of JBBPBX010029043.1, read as the reverse complement.
TGTGGTACAGACTGCCTAACCGCAGGTACCGCAGTGGCCACGAGGGACTCCCCAACCGTGGTCACAAGCCCGGTAAGTGAACCTTCAACTACAGGTGAGACAGTAGAGACTCAACAGTTGGACCAGACTCTGGCCCGACAAGAGAACCTCCTCTGCGAGCTGACACAGTCAGCACTCACTGAACACTACCTACCACAGGTAGTGAAAGGTGTTGAGATCCAAGGATCCTACACCGAAGAGGCTGTACTGTCCTATGGGACAGGTAATTCAGCCATCAGCCAAGCTTTCGATGAAACCTTGGTTCAAGGACATGTGAGTCCTGGAAGTGGCAGTCCGCGACATGCTGACAGTCACTTGGATTTCAGTGTCATAGATTTTGAGGACCCCTCCTCCAACAAAAGGGGGGTGTACTCTCACTCTCTACCACAGGTAGTAGACTGTGTGGAGGTCCGAGGATCCCACACCACAGACGCTGTACTGTCCTCTGGGACAGGTAATTCAGCCATCAGCCAAGCTTTCGATGAAACCTTGGTTCAAGAGCTTTTGAGTATAGAACTACTCAGAGATGACATAGTTCTTACAGACTCAAAGAGCACCTCTTCAGTCATGAAGTGGGAAGACACACATCACAACGACAGTGACGCACCGCGGTCTGACCAGTCAGACACACCAGCGACTGCGCCGACAGTTGTGACACACCTGAATTACGCAGAAAGAGGTAAACGTACGGAGAAACGTTGGCCGAAGCCTATGAGGTTCCTGTACAAGCTTCCCGATACACTGCGTGAACGGCTTAAACCAAACCATGGCATCTTAACTCGTGCCCAAGGCCTTGACAATCTCAAGGTCCCCACCAATCTCAAAGAACTACAAAGTTTTCTTGGCGTGTGTAACTACTCGAACCAGTTCATAGAGAACTATGCAGACCTTGCAAAGCCACTGACTGAACTCCTAAAGAAAGACGTCCCATTTGTCTGGACTGACAAACAGCAGCAGGCAATGGACGCTCTTATAGACAGGATCAAGTCAGCCCCATGTTTAGTCTACCCAGACTACAACAAAGAGCTTTACTTGGAAGTGGGCTTCTCAGCTCGTTGCATAAGTGCTGGTCTGTACCAAATACACGACAGAGACAAACGTGTAGTAGCCTACGCCAGCAAGACGATGGCAGGACCCGAGTTGAGATTCTCAGACTGTGAGAAAGCTCTACTGACCACAGTGTGGGCAGTAAAACATTTCTCCAGCTACATTGGTGGACAGAAAATCATTGTGGAAACACAACACCAGCCAGTGACTTTTCTTAACAGTGAACGCATCAGAGATGGTGTGGTGACAAACTCACGTGTTGCAACGTGGCTCATGGCGCTTCAAAGTTTTAACCTAGACATACGTTATGGTCAAAACAAGAAGTCACATCTGGGAACAGACTTGGCACTCTGCCAAAGGTGTACACGAGATGTACCGGCAACCCAGCCGTTGGCTGAGATAAAAACCCCTGTGACTGAAGACCCGAACCACCACTTCTTTGATGACAATATCTGCAAAGATATGACGACATTGTACGTGGATGGATCTTCATTCCTCCGCGACAAAATCTGTAGGGCAGGTGTTGGAGGGGTCCTCCTCCAAGACCAAGAGCAGATTACCTTCAGCTACAAATTAGGCTCTCAGACTTCTCGGTACGCTGAGATTGTCGTGATCATGATCCTAATAGCTCTCCAGATGGTAGTAGCACGCTCCATCAAGACCCTAGTCATCTGCACTGACTCTAACTATGCTCGTTTGAGTTTCGCTTGTCACCTTGCTGTGTGGAAACAGAACGGTTTCCTAACAAGCGACAGAAAAGTGGTCAAACACAAAGAGCTTTTCATGGCGTGTGATCACTTGGTGACATCACACGACTTACAGATCTACTGGAAGAAAGTTCCAGGGCATTCTAGAGTCCCAGGCGATGACAAGTACTACAATGACATTGCGGATTCCTTAGCCAAAGAAGGAGCCGACGAAGGTCCTCTATGGTCCTTCGACCCCTCCTGGTTAATCGAGACTCTGCAAACACAACCTTCAGTCAGGGTTATGGCAGTCACACGTGCACAGGCCGCAGCCAGACCTGCTGACAACGCAGTCTCTGTACGGCCTGCACTGACTGACCCAGACATCATCCAACAGCAAAAGTCGGATCCTGCTATCAACTCCATGATACTGTACCTGACTGATCCAGACAAAAACACTCCGTCTAAAGACGAACTGGATTCCGATCCAGACCTTAAAGTCCTTTACCAGCTGCGCAAACAGCTAAAACTAATCAAGGGCATCCTAACTTTCGCTCATGGACCAACGTCCTCACCTGTGTTCGTGGTTCCCCATGACCAAAGGGGGGTGATGTTAGTTCATGCCCATGATCTCCCGTCCGCAGGACACAAAGGAGATAAAGCCACGCTGACGGCATTAAAACAAATTGCCTATTGGCCTGGAATGAAAAAGGATGTCAAGGACTACATTGAAGGGTGCGTGGTCTGTGGCCAGTTTCAGCCAACCAGACCACTTCACAGAGCACCACTGCAAAGCAGAGGCATTGCATTCCCATGGTCTGACCTCCAGATCGACTGGGTTGGACCACTCACTAAGAGCTCTAGAGGAAATAAATATTTTCTCACGGTAACCTGTGCATTTACCAAATGGGTAGAATGCCTACCAGCTCCTAACGACACAGCACAAACAACTGCTATGTTGTTAATGAATCATATATTCTCAAGGTTTGGACTTCCCCTTCGGGTGAACTCAGACCAAGGTACACACTTCACAGGTGAAGTGATGAAAGAACTGTGGAAGACGCTAGGCGTCAAGGCCAACTTTCATGTCGGCTACCACCCACAGGCTTCAGGCCAAGTCGAGAGAGCAAACAGAACTGTGGTGAGTATTTTGAAGAAATACGTGGCCGCAAATCACAAGGACTGGGATGTGAAACTCCCTCTGGTCCTCATGGCCATAAGAGCCACTCCACACACATCAACTGGCATCTCTCCCTTCGAGATGATGACCGGTCGACAAATGACTCTCCCTCTACACCTGTTGTACCAACCAGGTGACGCCGTCATGGCGACAGCCTACACTACACAACAATACATGAAAGATTTGAATGTACACCTCAGAAACACTTTTGCTTTCGCCCAGAAAAACCTGGAAAGGTCCGCTGAAGGACGCAAGGCGTACTATGACCAGAAGGCCTCTCACAATGAACTCCAAGTGGGAGACAGAGTCTGGTACTATACGTTCGCCCCAACAACCGGGAAAGGAGAGTCCGGGACCGGAACTCTCGCCCGCAAACTAATGCCCAGGTGGACTGGACCTCATCTGATAACAGACAAAGTGTCCTCAGTCGTCTACGAGATCAAAATCAGCAAAGGCCGTAAAGAGCCAATTGCTAAATGGGTACATCGAAATCAGATCAAACCTTACAAGGCGTTCAATGACTCCACAAAAGACAAAGATCTCACCAACTCACCGACTTCATGGGATAATAAGGTCGTACAAACACAAGTTAGTAAATAAACTAATCAGGTTTAAACTACCATATTTCCCACCCTATAAGTCGCATTGTCCAACTTGAACTTAGAAACGCTAAGTCTAAAACCCACAACAAAAAACTAACCTTAACAACCGTTTAAATCCACGAGATTTGATTTGACCTCGGTCATAAAGTTGAGACCTGTTTTGCTTGTGTGTTGCACTTTGGAATCTGACGACAAGAGTGGGTCGAAGCAGTGAAACGTTGTTTCCTTGTTGTTTAGTCATTACTGTTGTCATTAGTTGAGATACTGTTTGGTTCTGAACACTCCCAGCCAAAAAGGTTTTATATTAACATTGGTTAATGAATGATATGGATTTAACTATGCCAACATGCAGTTCATTTTGTTAAATCGCAATCGTTGAAGAGTCAATGTAGTTTAAAGCTACCCAAGGTACCATAAACTACACTGGTCTCACAATTTCTAAATTGAACCGATTCGATCGTTTCTATTCTAGATTATCTATTCATTTTGATGAGTCTCGCCATAGACTTAAAATTTATTAGGAACACCAAATCCTACGTCGTTCGTCTAAAAGACAACAGACATTTAGATCAAACTATATTTCATTTTTCTACTTTAGTTTAACCTAAACGAATTAGTGAATGGAGGAATAGTTTGGTATTAGAGGCCTTCGTTACAGAAGCCCTCCAAAATTTTATAGGTACAAATCCCTATATCTAATTTTACAGAATTGATCCACCCTTTAATTGGTAATTGTAGCTGATCTAAACCATGATAGCTTACATACCAGGTGCATATAGGTAAGGCTTAATGTAAAATCCCAATCATAAGCCCACCTTAAAAAACCACATAATTGCATGACACATAGAACCAGAGTGGCACTGACTGGAAACCAACCAGCCAACAACCTTCGATGTGGGGACCTGCAGCTCCAACGCTTGGTCTTCAACCTTCATCCAAGGGTCGCCTCCTCTGCGTCAATCGAGGGATCCCCTCTACATGCTGATTATGAAAACAATTGTTGCTGATCAATCAACAAAACTAATCGTTGTGGAATTACTGCTGTGGAATTACCGCTGTGGATTATAAGACTTTGTTTCCCAAAGGATCACAGACTTTGTTTGCCAAGAGTTAACAGACTCAGTTTTCCAAGGGATTAAAAGCTTTTCGCAATGGGATTACCTCCGAACAGTATGGAATTTCAAAAACTTTATGGGATTATAATTTTTGATTTTTCTTTTCCACTTGCTGGATTACTTCAAGATCAAAGACAGTTCAAGGTTTCCTTTCGTGTTGGACCCCATCCCCAAGGACTGGCGATGGCTTCCAAAAGGGGGGAGATGTAATGGACCTACCCAGGGTCAAACTAGGGTTTTCGAACTGTCCAGTGATGACCTTTACTGACCACTCAGTAAAGCAAGACATTTACTACAAAATCATTCATTTAGCTATAATCTGATAAATATAGTCACCAAAAGAGACTATTTCTATCTTTGATTTTATTCTAATGTGATCAAAAGAATAACTTTTGTCATTTTCATGATGTGTGCTTTTAAGCTGTGTCATTCTGTAAGAGTTAAACTGTGTTCACTGCTGTGTTTAAAGGTGAAGCCTTCGGGTCACAGAGACCGGACGGTTTTGTTTAGAAACTCAGAGACAGTCTCATGAGCAGGGCTCCAGCTTTATCTATCTTTTTCCTAAACATTTCTCTCTGCTGCTGCTTGTAACCTTGGGTTTGATAAGACAAATGAACTCCTCGACTGGTCCTTCCTTAAGTACTAGTCTAAGCTTTTGCTAAAGGCTTCAGAGTTGCTGGGAACTTGCAAGAGATGTGAACTTTCCCAAGAGCTGGACACGTGTGGTCAAGAGCTAACGACCGGCGTCTTCAGCTAAGGACTGATAACAGGCTGTTATGAGTCTACTTCGAACAAGCGTAAGATCAAGAACTTTGTCTATTCCTTCCTGGAATAAGTTTATCTTGAAGTCAGAGGCCTGAAGCTGACATATTCTCTGATGACCAAGCAAAACCAGGAGACGTTGGAGACGTAAACCAGAACCTTGCTTGAAGGTATCGTACTGGTCCCCACAAGGATCCGTGCATCTGAAAGGCTACAAGGTCACCTCTTACCGGGCGGTCGTCAAAAGGTAAAGAGCTGTTTACAAAACGTACCTGGATTTTAGCAGAAGTCGGAGGAGAAGTGTCACTCTGGTATCATGCTCATGATAATTTCTTCTTAAATCTTTCCTCCTATTTCTTTCCCCTCTCAATCTAAGCTGGAAACTATTTTTTAAGTTAAAGAGCCCACAGACTAAATATGTTTAACATCTAGTATTTATGTCTGTTGTGTTAAATTTAAGTGTGCTGACGTATTTGAATTGAAAGAAAGTGAAATCATGTCAATCAAGTGTAATGGTGTTAATTTAGTTGATTTATTTTAAATAAATGATAGTGTCTCTTTGACATATCAAACTAAGTTAACGTCTTTGTCACTTAATGGCTCTGTTTATTTATCCATCATAAAGATCACAGAGATATTGGGTAAACTGAAAAAGAACAGAATCCGTGAAATTACTATTCAATCTGAATAAGTAAATTAAGGTAAAAAGGAGGTCAGTATTAAACTGACCCTCCACATTAACCCCTTACATACCTGCAAACTCAGAAGGGATGAAAAAGGTGACAAACGTTGCGCCAACCCCCCCCCCCCGAAAGATTTTGTAATTTTTTAACATGCTTCAGGTAAAAGTCATTTACTAACCTGATTTAATGAGAACATAAATAGGAAAGATTGTGTCAACCAAAAAATTAACAACCAACAACAGCAGCAAGTCAAATACAGCAGAACATTTTGCTAACAATGCGCTGCTCCGAGTCAACAGATGCATTTAAAAACTTAAGACTTATCTCTTCAGACAGGCTTTTGGTTAATTTTGTACATTGATTTTAGAGTTTGTTATGTTTTACCTTTTTGTATAGTACTTCTGTGATTTTATGATTTTATTTTTCCTTTTGTAAAGCACTTTGTGACTCTCATGTCTGTGAAATGTGCTATATAAATAAAACTTACTTACTAACAGTAAAAACTCATTTCTTAAATATGCTGGTGAAGATGTTTTGCCAGAAATTTTGAATAAAGTAGATGCCATTTCCTGCATTCTGGTGTATTTTAACAAGTTGTTAAACATCTATGTTTACCTACATGTAAACATGATTCACTAACTATTTTAGAGACATCTAACAAAATAAAGTCAGGTCCTGTGGACAGATTAAAAAATTGTTTAAATTATTATTGATCATGAATCAGGATATTTTAGAGATAGCTCATTCAACTAGTTCATATAGACATCATCCTGTTTTTAAACTCACTCCTGTGGCTAAGATAATAAAATTAATGTGACAATTTATCACAGTGACTTTAGGGGTGCAACTGACTTTTATTTTGTTAATTTTTATTTAGTTTTATTTGTAACACAACATGCCATTTTACTAAACAATGGTTACACTCCACTGCATGTATAAAAATATTAACTTTACCCACACGTTGGAGGAGTTACTTCCGCCTCCCTCGCGCTCTGTCGCGCTGCAGAGTTGTTGTTTTTTTACAGATGTCGCTGTCGTCTCCTCCCCCTGTCTATCCTGAGGTTGTGATTGGCCAAAATGACGCGCTCCACCAAAGATGTTTTATTGTCGACAGATGCATTACTGTGTCTTGAAATCCAGTCAGGGGGAAATGATGCATTCTAATCTGCCACGGGTCTTTCAAGTGGAGAAGACGAAAATAAGTTCCGGAACGCACGTTACTCTTAAAAAAAGTCCCGGTACTCTCAGGGTTAAATTTTTGAAGTGGCGGAACTGGGTTCCGGTGAGTTCCGGCCCACTTAAAGCACTGGTTTTATTGTTCTTTTATATTTGCTGCTGAGCCCTTGGCTAGGAAAAGAAATCTTGATCTCCAATGGGATTTTTATGTGGTTAAAGGTGCTATATGTAACTTTTCTAAAAATATATTTTTAACATATTTCTTCACTCTGTCACTATCTCCTGACAGACTGATGTCCATCCATCCATCCATCCATCCATCCATCCATCCATCCATCCATTTTCTTCCGCTTATCCGGGGTCGGGTCGCGGGGGTAGCAGCCTAAGTAGGGAGGCCCAGACTTCCCTCTCCCCAGCCACTTGGAGCAGCTCCTCTGGGGGAATCCCAAGGCGTTCCCAGGCCAGCCGAGAAACATAGTCCCTCCAGCGTGTCCTGGGTCTTCCTCTGGGTCTCCTCCCGGTGGGACATGCCCGGAACACCTCACCAGGGAGGCGTCCAGGAGGCATCCTAACCAGATGCCCGAGCCACCTCAACTGGCTCCTCTCGATGTGGAGAAGCAGCGGCTCTACTCCGAGTCCCTCCCGGATGACTGAGCTTCTCACCCTATCTCTAAGGGAGAGTCCAGACACCCTGCGGAGAAAACTCATTTCAGCCGCTTGTATCCGAGATCTCGTTCTTTCGGTCACAACCCAAAGCTCATGACCATAGATGAGGGTGGGAACGTAGATCGATCGGTAAATTGAGAGCTTTGCCTTTCGACTCAGCTCTCTCTTCACCACGACAGACCGGTACAGCGCCCGCTTCACTGCGGACGCTGCACCTATCCGCCTATCGATCTCACGCTCCAGTTTTCCCTCATTCGTGAACAAGACCCCGAGATACTTAAACTCCTCCACTTGGGGCAGGACCTCCTCCCCGACCCGGAGAGGGCATGCTACCCTTTTCCGGCTCAAGACCATGGCCTCGGATTTGGAGGAACTGATCCTCATCCCGGCCGCATCACACTCGGCTGCAAACCGCTCCAGCGAAAGCTGTAGATCACGATCTGATGAAGCCAATAGGACCACATCATCTGCAAAAAACAGAGAAGCGATTCTAAGGCCACCAAAACGGATCCTCTCAACACCTTGGCTGCGCCTAGAAATTCTGTCCATAAAAGTTATGAACAGAATCGGTGACAAAGGGCAACCTTGGCGGAGTCCAACTCTCACTGGAAACGAGCCTGACTTACTGCCGGCAATGCGGACCAAGCTCTGACACCGGTCGTACAGGGACCTAACAGCCCATATCAATGGGCCTGGTACCCCATACTCCCGGAGTACCCCCCACAGAACCCCCCGAGGGACGCGGTCGAATGCCTTTTCCAAGTCCACAAAGCACATGTAAACTGGTTGGGCAAACTCCCACGCGCCCTCCAGGACCCTGCTGAGGGTGTAGAGCTGGTCCAGTGTTCCACGACCAGCACGAAAACCACACTGCTCCTCCTGAATCCGAGGTTCGACTATCCGACGGACCCTCCTCTCCAGAACCCCTGAATAGACCTTACCAGGGAGGCTTAAGAGTGTGATCCCCCTATAGTTGGAACACACCCTACGGTCCCCCTTTTTGAATAGGGGAACCACCACCCCAGTCTGCCAATCCAAGGGAACTGCCCCCGATGTCCACGCGATATTGCAGAGTCGCGTAAGCCAACACAACCCCACAACATCCAGAGCCCTAAGGAACTCAGGACGAATCTCATCCACCCCCGGAGCCTTGCCACCGCGGAGCTTTTTAACCACCTCGGCGACCTCAGCACCAGAGATTGGAGAGCCCGACCCAAAGTCCCCAGGCTCCGCTTCCTCAGTGGAAGACGTGCCAGTAGGATTGAGGAGGTCTTCGAAGTATTCCGCCCACCGACTCACAACATCCCGAGTTGAGGTCAACAGCACGCCATCCCCACCATAAATGGTGTTGGTCGCATACCGCTTTCCCCCCCTGAGACGCCGGATGGTGGACCAGAATCGCCTCAAAGCCGTACGGAAGTCATTCTCCATGGCCTCTCCGAACTCCTCCCACGCCCGTTTTTGCCTCAGCAACCACCTGAGCCAGACTGATGTTAGACAGGTAATCTCTGAAAAAAACTATAGTCCACAGGCTTCTCCAGGTGGTACTTAAAGCATTTCTAAAACCCCACAGTGACCCGCCGTTAACCAGCCAATAAAAACAGCGTTTTTAACCAGCCAATAAAAACAGCTTCTCACTCCCCTAACCCACCCCTCTGCCTGTCCCAGCCCGCAGCCAGCACGCATCCGCGCACGTTCTCGTTCAAAGGATTGCAAAACGATGCAGAACTGTTTTGTATGTGACACAAATGTATTAAATTCCCCTTCTTCACCCCTGATCTGGACTTTTCTTTTCTTTTTTGCCAAAAGTCAAGTGATCGCTTACACCTCCGCTGACTCCATGACTGAAATGATGAGGAAATGAATGAATTTGTCACGAGCTAATTAAACTCTGGTTCAACGTGGCTGCGCGAGGCTCTGCAGATTTCCTGGTGTTCTGGTGTGCTGGACCAGCGCTCCATGTTTTTATTTTATTTTTTAGAACGTTTTATTAACATATAAACACAGAACATCGCAGCGGCTGCACACATGCACGTTCACGAGACAGGACATGCTGTGGGGGGAGGAGCTAAGTTAAGGAGGCTGAGCTGCAGTTCAGCCGAGAGCAAGGGGGAGGGACAAGAAACGTGTCTCTGTTCAAAATTTTTCTAAGTTCTAGCGTGTTCCAAAAACTACATATAGCACCTTTAAATAAAGGTTATGATGAATAAGTCATTCCTTCATTTGACTGTAACTATCGTCTTTTCTGCTGTTAAAAATCAATTATTAATCAATTAGGTGTAAACGACAAGTCAGCTGGCCTACAGCAGATCCACAGTAAAAAAAAAAGATTTTTATGTTTTAGTAAAAGTAAAACAAAATCATCTCTGTGCTGCTGAAGATCATCTGTTTTTAGCAGTTATTTGCCACATCAACATTGTTAGCAGCGGCGGCCCGTGAAATGTCCACCAAGGGGGCTATTTCTAAAAAATAAAAAATAAACATTCCAAGTTCAAATCTGTTTATTTATTAAATCCAGATTAACACAAGGTCAACAGAACAATTAAATGCTTAGGATGAGAAGAACCAATTTGACTCACTAAAACAACAAAGAACAAACAAAAAAATGTATACATAAATAAATTACAGTAAATATAAATTATAGTAATACAAGTTCATAATATAAATAGAATCAAGCTCTTTTTTTTGAGTACCTGTTCTCTTAAATATTCCTAATTTTAAAGGTCCTAATGCACCTTAGCATATATAGCATTTCACCATATAAATGTACCTTAAATGTTTCAATGTTAATAGGAGCTAGTTACTTGCAAGAGGCTTTGTTTTCATTCTCCAGATCAATACAGTGTTAAGAAATAGTAAAACACCACCAGTGACATTTAGTATATAAAATTATTAATGTTTGATCATTTTTTATAAGCAAATTGAAATAAATGTAGCCATCAGAGTCCAATACAATAACCTGGAGGCTAGCGCTGGCATCCTAACTCCACAAACAAACAAAGAAAAAACAAACTCACCAGTTCCCACTTGCAGTCAGCTGAAGGCTTTTTTCACAAACAGAGCCATCTAAAAGTTGAGAGGCATATCAGTCAGGAATGGTAATATAATAATATAAGCATTAGATAAAGACTAGCATTAGCATGCTAGCTCCAGAAACAAACTCACCAGTTGCCACTTTTAGAATAAACAGTCAGCTGAAGGCTTTTTCACAAACAGAGACTTCTAAAAGTTGAGAGGCATATCAGTCAGAAATGGCAAATAGGCATTAGATAAAGGGCTTTCAATGATTTAAAACCTACCTGAGCCAGCCTGCTTGAGTCACTGACTGAACGGCTCATTTCCCAGACAAAAAAAAAAAGACCGGAAGCACATGATCAGTAGGTACAGCTCACGTTGGACGTGTCCAGGGCGCTGAAATCTGTGCCCAGCATATTCCCATTGTTTTGTAACGTCGTGGAATAACTGTGCATGCGCCATTCATAACGAGAGTCTATGGATAAGATTCATGCGCCCCCAGGACCAGAAATACGTCACCAATCAGAAAACGTTTTTTGAAACAAACAATTATATTTTTTTCACACCTTTGACCTTCATCCCGACACGGATGAGAGAGGCCGCGCTGAAGAACATGTCATGTGTTCTGAATAAGCAGCAGCTTTACACACTCTCCATCTCGGGATGACTGTGCATACATAATCACGTTGTATTGGTGACAACTGGTGCAATGTTAATAAAAGCTCTTGAATCTTGAATCTTGATATAACTCATCATTACTCGTAAAATATTTATCCTACACAACTAAAAACATAAATGCATATATTTTGAAAATTTTTATTTTATTATTTCATTTTTACTTTTATTTTTTAAGTCTTCAATTTAAAATGGTGAATAGCTCCAGAAGTTCCAGTGGGGTGACGCCCTAGCACCCCCTATTGGCCGGGCGCCCCTGATTGTTAGCAAAGCTAAAAGTAAGAGTGGACACTGTGACTAGCCCAGATTGAAGTGTTCAAATCCAAATCAAAAACCTGCTAATGTCCTGATCCACTGTGCTTTATGATATAATTTAAAAACACAGTTTAACAATCAAAGCTGAAATCCTCACTTCTGTCTTGCAGCTCAGATTGAAAGTCAGCTACATGAAGATCAGAGAATGTTCTTCTGTAGAAAGCAATGTTTCCATCTAACAGCCTTTTCAACTTTTGTTTTTACTCTGATTTTATTTCTAAACACTTCGCAGACGGTTCGTACAGCAAACTTCACGTTTTCTCCACTCAGTAAAAACTTGACTAATTTATATTTTTACAGTTACAAATCTGCAAGCATAAAATCAGGCACCACACTCTGCAGTGGTATCATAGCTGTTTCTGGTTGGCATTTAACTATTGTTTTGGGCCTTCACACCTGCTTTTGTAATGACCGTTATATATAAATGTATTTATACATTGTTATTATTTAATGGTGTGAGTGTGGCATGCAATGTCGCTGTGTGTTAGAATGACTGCAGAGCACTGTTTAGACTAAGTGCATTTCAACGAATCAGCAGTAGACATGATGACCACAAAGCATCGCAAAATACAGACTCTGAGAATGTGCATTAGTAACTGTAAAATGGTCAATAAGCAGAGCTGAGCAGAGGCCCATCTGTGTTGCATTCAATGGCCTGGAAAAAAAATCAAGATTTTTGAGTGTTAACTGGCCGGTCACTGGTTTTGGCTATCTATCCATCCATCCATTAGCTTTTACCTGCTTCTTCCTTTTTGGGTCATGGCAGTCTCTGGTGCCCTCAGCAATTACTGTGCAAGAGGCGGGTGACACCCTGGACAGGTCTCCAGTGCATCACAGGGCCACGTAGAAACAAACGAGACAAACAATTCAATTCTCACTCACACCTTGGGACAATGTAAGATAAGATAAAATAGGAACTTTATTGATTCCTTAGGAAATTGTTGTGCCAGAGTTTCAATACAAAGAAACATATACACAAGGAATCACACTAGATATAAAAATAAATAACTAAATAATATTTAGAGTTACCAGTCAGCCTAACATGCATGTTTTTGGTCTGTGGGAGGAAAACAGAGTACCTGGAGGAAACCCACATAAGCACGGAGAGAACATACAAACTCCACCCAGAAAGGCCCCCAGTCAGGATTTGAACCATCGACCTGCTCGTTGAGAGACGGCAGCTCTACCAACTCTGCCACCATGCCACACTAGTTTTGACTACCGTAATTGTGCAAAATATCACCGAGTACTGATCACGAGCAGGTTCTCCTGTGCATCTCCAATTTAAAAAATAATAAGTCATTGCTTCTACTCTTCAAACTATTTTAATTGTTTTCTAATGAGCTCTGATTTAGTTACCAAAAATTTCTTTTTATTTTGAAATATCATGTAATCTACAAATATTGTTTCTACGTTTGAACTTTTTTGTAAACATGACAAATGAGCTCTATATTTTACACTTGAGTGCTCTTTTTGACAGAACCTTTTTAATTAAATGGTAAATGGAGCTTATTTATATAGCGCTTTCCAGCCCCAAAGGGGCCCCAAAGCGCTTTACAATACCAACCATCCACCCATTCATACACACATTCATACACCGGTAGCGGCAGACTGCCATGCAAGCAATAATTAAATCTAACAAATGCATAGCTTTGACATGTTATCTTTTTGTGACTTGTTTTCCTGTATTTCTTTTTTTTAGATGCACTCAGATGCTGAATAGCTACCATTCTTATCAACCACCAAAGAAGATGCGTGGAAGACCTTGGGAGGACTATTACAATGGCTGGCGGTCAACAGAAACTTAGCTGCTTTGCACAAAGAAAATGTCCATGTTTCTCTGCATTTCTGCTACTCACTGGGAATTTTTTAGTGATGCCTCAATTTACCACCTTGAATAACTCTGGACCCACACTGAAAAAAGTTATCCATTCTGATTTACAGTTCTGTCTGTCAAGGTTTCCCTGGCCCTGATCTCTCTGTTGTCATGCATTTGGACCAATGAGGCTCAGAGAGCCTTTTATCACATGTCTGTGAGGTCTCCTCCTCACTCTATGGAGGCTGAGCCCAGCCGTCCAGCTAATGGGGACCGCTCTGGAAGGCAAGTATCACAGCATGTAACGGCTGAATCTTCATTAGGATCCTGTCCACCACAGCAGCTTCAGCAGCCTCCCAATCCTCGTCCTGTGCACAGAGCCTTGGGCCGCTTACAAAATCGGCAACCCAAACGTACTGACCTGCTTCGGTTACAGCAACAACAAGCAGCAGCATGGCAACACTCAGACACACCAGGTCCCTCAGGGGGCAGTTTTTTCTCTATGACTTCATCTGCAACCTCATCCCTCCCTTCTACTTCCTCTACCCAGGATGACCATGGTCATGGAGTGCCATTGCACTCCAGTCAAGAGGGTCTAGAAGGTCTTAGCTCACCAAGAAAAGGGGAGAAAAAAACACAAAAACCAGGGAAATATGTGTGCTCTTATTGTGGCCGGGCATGTGCCAAGCCAAGTGTTCTTGAGAAGCACATACGTTCTCACACAGGAGAAAGACCCTACCCTTGTGGTCCTTGTGACTTTTCTTTCAAGACCAAGAGCAATCTCTACAAGCACCGCAAGTCCCATGCCCATCGCATTAAAGTAGGTCTTGCAACCAGTCGTGATGAGCCAAGTTTGAGTGGACCTGAGGGTAGTAGTGTTGGAGAAGATCCTGAAGAGCACACAGAGGGAGAAAGCACCGAGTCTGAGGAGGAGACAGGCCATCACAGAAAATCATCCTTTAAAGAGATGCTCCGACAGCAGAAGAAAGGAAGTAAGGAGCGTTTGGGAGGCTCAGAGGAGAGCCAGAGACCCGAGGACTCCCAAGCTGTCAAACAAAGATTGGCACTGAGACTTAGTGAAAGGAAACGTGGCCCCTTGGTCTCTCCAGATGACCCTCGCTCCTCCCTTTCGACCTCGTCCTCCTCCCTTGGCCCCGGTAGTAAGGGCAGCACCGAGTCTGGTTACTTTTCTGGATCCGGCAGTACTGACTTGTCCCAAGTTAGTCCACCTAGTTCGAGTGCCAAAACCTATGCAGAAATTATTTTAGGAAAGTATGGAAGGCTGGGAGGGCAGCAGCGCAATCTTCACCAGCAGCAACTTCATTCTTCACATTCCTCATCTTCAAGAATTGAGGAAAAGAGCATTCCTTTTGCGGTGCCCAAAACTCAAGTAATAGAACACATTACCAAGCTCATTACTATCAACGAAGCAGTTGTAGACACGAGTGAGATTGACAGTGTCAAGCCCAGACGTTCTTCACTGTCCAGAAAGAGCAGTACAGAGTCACCCAAATTTATTGCACCTAGAGATCCTTATGCATTTGATCCAAAAAAAGAAACTGTTGGAACCAGTGGTTTGAGACGCTTCCAAAACCCTGAGGCAGATCCATTGGGAACACAAGAGCTGTCGGCAGGGCCTCTTCATAGAAGTCACTCATTACCATCATCTACCAGTCAAGGAGATCCCTTCACGTCAGTCGCCATTTCTCCAAGAGGTCATGGCCTTAGTCAGTCATTTGATGAGCAACGAGCAGTGGTAGCAGAGAGGAGAGGTGTCCAACGTACACTCAGACGCCAACCTGCCATAGAGGTTCCTCTTGGAGCTGAAGTAATGTTAGAGGAGGCCACTCCCATATCACTGTCTTCCTCATCAACGAGTACTGAATCAACCAAGCAGTCACAACAGCAACAAAAGAGTCCACATATACGTGAATGTTCAATATGTGACTCCTGCGTTCATCACAGTGAAGACTATGAAGCTCACAGAGATATCTGTCCTAGAAAAGAACAAGAGGTCGGGCATGCAACTAAAGTAAGCAGGGATGACCGGCCTCTGTTGATGCACTCTAAGTTCCGAGCACTTGCCATGGCTGTAAGGAAGAGAAGGAAAGAGGAGAGCCTGGAGGAAGATCCTCCTAGCCCTGGAACTGTACCCATGCCTTGCAGTTCTACAAGTCTCATTTCAGTTCAAAGCAGACCAGAGCAGAGCCAATCACTTTCAGGTATCTTTATTTATCATTGTTGAATTACATGCTAGAAAATAATTTTATTAGCAAAAATGTTTATATTTAAACCCTGTTTTGACTTAAAGACCGTGTAAAGTGAAATTAGATTTGTGTTTTTAGTTTATCACATGGCATAAATATGTGTTATTAATCACCCATATAAATCTGACTGATTAAAAACATTGTTTT
>JBBPBX010029042.1:0-14109 GCA_038048925.1 Garcialebias charrua | reverse complement strand
GATAGATAGATAGATAGATAGATAGATAGATAGATGATAGATAGATATACAGTACATACAAACCGGATTCCAAAAAAGTTGGGACACTAAACAAATTGTGAATAAAAACTGAATGCAATGATGTGGAGATGGCAAATGTCAATATTTTATTTGTAATAGAACATAGATGACAGATCAAAAGTTTAATCTGAGTAAATGTAACATTTTAAAGGAAAAATATGTTGATTCAAAATTTCAGTGTCAACAAATCCCAAAAAAGTTGGGACAAGTAGCAATAAGTGGCTGGAAAAAGGAAATTGAGCATATAACGAACAGCTGGAAGACCAATTAACACTAATTAGGTCAATTGACAACATGATTGGGTATAAAAAGAGCTTCTCAGAGTGTCAGTGTCTCTCAGAAGCCAAGATGGTAAGAGGATCACCAATTCCACCATTGTTGTGCAGAAAGATAGTGCAGCAATACCAGAATGGTGTTACCCAGCGTAAAATAGCAAAGACTTTTAAGTTATCATCATCAACCGTGCATAACATCATCAAAAGATTCAGAGAATCTGGAACAATCGCTGTGCGTAAGGGTCAAGGCCGTAAAACTCTACTGGATGCTCGTGATCTCCGGGCCCTTAAACGTCACTGCACCTCAAACAGGAATGCCACTGTCAAGGAAATAACAGAATGGGCTCAGGAATACTTCCAGAAAGCATTGTCAGTGAACACAATCCACCGTGCCATCCGCCGTTGCCAGCTGAAACTCTACAGTGCAAAGAGGAAGCCATTTCTAAGCAAGCTCCACAAGCTCAGATGTTTGCACTGGGCCAGGGGTCATTTAAAATGGAGTGTGGCAAAATGGAAGACTGTTCTGTGTCAGATGAGTCACAATTTGAAGTTCTTTATGGAACACTGGGACGCCATGTCATCCGGACAGAGGTTGCACTAGACTTTTTAGTTGTCGGTCGTTTTGACAGACAGGGTTAAAAATATCCGGTCAAAATGAATTTTAATCAGTCATTAATTTTTTTAAAAACAATTACCATATTTTTTCATTCATTTTAATTAATAATAGTTCCAAACAAGCTGAACAGAAAATCTACATCTGCAATAGGGCTGTAGTGATACAATAATCTCACGATGCGGTACAATACACAATATTCTGCTCACGATTTGATATATATTGCGATATTCAGCAAACGATACAATTCAATACATTTTTGCGATTTTCTGAAAGATTTTAGAGGGACAGAGGGATTTTAGTGACATTTGTGACTGTTATAGACTTGGATTGAATTAATTTAACTGAAAACTGATTAAAAGCACCAACTACACAATACCTGGCTCTGGTTGGACATGGACACAGACTTAAAGTCGACAGCTGGACAAAATGAATCAAAGAAGTGGTGAGAAAACATGTTTCTTTTAATTGAAACAGTAAAAACTGTAGCTTACATGCATTTGTAAAGTAAATAAAGTGCACCAAGTGCCCTGCTCTGAATAGTTTGAAACCTTTTTAACCTTGACACTTAACATCTGAAGGAATCACTCTAAGTGCTTGGTAAGTAAACAGTAATATGACTTCTCCAAAACAGTCTATAATTCAAGTAATGAAGAACATTTAACTTCAAATGCACCCATCTTAGCAGAGCAGCTTGTAGATAGACCCTGACTAATAAGTGAACTCTAAACAGAAAGTCTACTCTGCAGACCAAGTGAGCTATATTCTCCTCAGATTCTTGTTTAGAAATAGAATCTGATCGACGTGCTCTGGGAGAAGTGCACTTCTCTGCACAGTGATGATATCTCCAGCGGTGAAGAAGACTCTCTCTGAGGATACACTGGTGCCAGGGATGCAGAGGTACGATACTTGCGGATGAATATCGATTTTTTTATAGGAAAGAAAAAAATTGATATTTATATCGCAAAATCGATATTATTACACAGCCCTAATCTGCAATAACAAAAAAAATAAAATGAAATAATGATGCATAAACTATTCAATTAAATATGTATGTTTGTGCACCCTCGAACAAATCCGTTTCTCAAATTGGCTTTTTTACACACGTTGCAAAACATTTTTCCATCCTCCCTCCTCAGCCAAGAGAACTCCTGCTCCCACTGAACTCTGTATTCCCGCCTCACCTCCTTGCTACAAGTTGATCGCTCAGTGTAGGGCGGATTACTTGTTTGTCCATCGTCCTCCACTGCATCACTTCCTCTTTTTTCACCTCTTTTTTCAACACAATCGCAGTTATTGGGCTTTTTGAGGAAAACTTCGTACGCTAAGCCGCCTTGACATTTTTTTCAAACGTAGTCAACAACGTCATGTATTTTCTTCTTTTTCTTCTCCCTTTGGTTCATTGGGGGTTGGCAAAAGCCGTAATGTGCAATTACCTCCATCTACCGGACTGTGGTGTGAAGTTCATGAATTGGTTGGTAGAGAGTGGATGTTAATCTGTCAAACGACAGACGGTGTTTTGATTTCTCCGTCATCACATAAAACAACCAGTCAAATACGGAAAATATTCGGTTAACGCGACCTCTGCATCCGGACTAGAGAGGACAAGGACAGCCCAAGTTGTTATCAACGCTCCGTTCAGAAGCCTGCATCACTGATGGTATGGGGTTGCATGAGCGCTGGTGGCATGGGCAGCTTGCATGTCTGGAAAGGCTCCATTAATGCAGAGAACTATGTTCAGGTTCTAGAACAACATATGCTCCCATCTAGAAAATTTCAGACCCCTCCATGATTTCTACGTGGGAGAACTTGCAAAGTCGCAGGGTGCGCTGGGCACGTTGACGCATTGTTAACACAGCCAATGAATATCAGCGGCATATTTTTAAACAGCGTTAAAACAACATGCGCGCACATACACACACACATATATATACAGTATATATATATCACAGTGGAGGGTGCTATTTATAAGACTGAGCTGAATACAGCATCTCAGACTGAGGAAGTCTTTTTGACGAAAGACGAAACGTTTCTACTTTTTTGTTTTGTTTTTTGAATGTCCAGAGAACCATACTTAGCTTTTTTAGATATACGCATACTGTATACCAACTACATGACAGTTTGTCTACAGGAGTGTCTTTGTACAACAACACAAGAGTTGACAGAGGTGGTCACTTCACATGATGCAATCTGGCATATTAAAGTTATTTAATCCACAATCAGAGTCAGTGTTTTGACTTGTTGTTGATCATTTGAACGTCTTCACTCAATAATCTGCCGGCTCCTGATGGTGTTTCTAGATTTTAATCACTTTATAGGCCTCACTTATCACCGTTATCCATCTCTCTGCTTACTTTTCAAGTATTCTACCTGCTTTTTGTTCACCTGTCTCTCTGCCTGTCCTCCACGTGGCATTCGGCTCGTCGGTCCGTCTGTCTCTCTGCCGGTCTCTGGATGATGCTCCTTTGACAGATTAGCCGTGGTTTTGCCTTTAGGCCTTGGTGTCGAGTCAAACCAGATTATTTCAGCCTCGGAGAAATATTTGTATCATTACAGCTGCAGTTTGTGTCTGCCTCCACCTTTGTGTTATCATTTTCTCCCACTCCTCCACCCCATCTCTCCATCCCGTCTCCCTCTCCTCCAGCGGTGGTCAGCTGCAGCGGTCAGGGCACGGCTGGACAGCGCTCGCTGCTAACACAGGACACGCAGACCCGTTGCCTGGCAACAGCAATGAAAGACCTGTGTGTGTGTGTGTGTGTGTGAACACAGGTGTGTGTGTGTAGCTTCTGCTAGCATGTTTTGTGTTAATCATTAAGAATACACACACTTCTCTGGCTGCAGCCTGTAAACTCCTGCACGCGAGCGTCGGCTGCTCTCACCTGAGCCGAGCTTTTTCCAGGTGATGATCGCAAACAAACCGGGGGAAACAAAAAGGAGATTAAACGACCTCACAGTCGGTAAAACTTCAACATGTTGGTCTTAACAGGCTCAAAAATAAAAGAATCCACGGTTATACGGCTTTATTTTCGGGTTTCAGAAGGTGTAAGAAATAAAAACGGTTGTGTGAGATAACAGATGCATTTAATGCATGACTATCGACTCCCCACCTCCTCAGCATCTTCAGTTTACCTGAAAACAGGAGAAGCTGCTGCCTGCAAATGAGGACCGCTGCGTTCGGGCGATGATGTGTGGAGGAGTTTCTTTGAGTTGTGTGTGTGTGCAGATGTTTGCATGCACGTGAACCGGGGCGAGCGCTTTCCGAATGTGTCTCTGGAGTGTTTATTATATCCGATACAGTACCTCTTTCTCGCACCACATATTTCTGTGCCGATCGATTCCTCTGACTCCCGACAAGACAATAATCGCACCTCCCTCCCTCTCCCCTTTTCTTCACCATTATTACTGCCCTCCCCAAGGAGCACAACGCAGGGATGGAGGGATGGAAACACAGAAATAAAGGTAGGGGAGGACAAGGAGGAGGACATGACCACTGCTGCGCTCGTTCCTGCGTTGGGGGGTGTGAGGCGGAGGAATCGGAGGCTGATGGAGAAAACGAGCTGCGAAGTTTGGAGGAGAACGGCGACAAAGCAGACGGAGGTCGTTTCAAAAGAGTGAGAATGTCAGGAAGGGTGAGGGGACGTGGGGGAGACACATGAAGAGAGTGCACAAACAATCAGTAAAATATCTTAATGCCTGAAGGTGGAAAAAATAACGAGGCCTGCAAAAAAAAAAAGAAAAAAAAAAAAGGCTTAGGTGTGGACAGGAAGTGAGGAGAACAAAGCTCAAAGAAAATACTTGAGAAATAAATAAAAAAGGAATGCAGAAAAAAAGAAAGTGACAGAAAGAGAACTAAAATGGAGGAGGGTTGTGCCCTAAATGTAAGGTAGCCTTACACACTTTGGTCATGTCCCAGGATCCAGATATACTGTACTGGGAATCTATTTTGGCTGAGATAAGGAAAATGATCAAAACTGAAATTGATCTCGACCCAGTGTCTCTTCTCCTTGTCTACCAAACAAACACATCCAAAATTCAAACAAGAGTAAGTTGTGTAATGTTCTAACTTTCTGTGCTTGGAAAAACATTTTGTTACAATGGATCTCTAATAAGCCCCCTACCATTTCTGGGTGGAAAAGACTCATTTTGGAATATATCCCGCTTGACTTTCTAACATTGACATTTTTGAATGCATATGGAAGCTCTTCCTTGATTATTCTGTCATCATCCTGTCTCGAGCATTTATAAATGTTTAGATCTGGACTATACAGTGATTGAAGTATGTACTTCCCTTATCCTATCTTATCTTTTCTTTTTGTTCCCTTTGGACTGCACTGCTGAGCTTTTTGTTCTGTATTATGTTGGGTTTTTTTAATGGAAAAATTTAATAAATATATCTATTAAAAAAAATGGAGGGTGAGCGGCGACGTGACGGAGCGTCCTCGCAGGAAATGAAGGAGACGACGTGACAATCAGACTAACAAAGACACACAGCCTCGCCTTGATGGTGTGTGTGAGCGACTGGACGAGGAGGGAGGGGGCCAGACGGAGAGCAACAGAGTAAACGACAAAACGAACTGACAGGGGCAACAGAAAGATGACCGGGGAACGAGACCGGGGGCTTCGGAAGAAAAGGCCTCCGTGAGCGCCGTGCTCGTGTCCGGAGACAGAAAGACCTGAGCGCTTCATCTTCAGATCTAATTCTAATAAAACAATGGTTCCGGTGAAGCGATGATGAGATCATTACAGTCAAGTTCAGTTAAACAGATAAAACCCAGTTTTACTCCGACCCTGGACTCCCGCAGCCAGACCTCCACGTTCATCGTGAGCCCCTTTCTCCACTAAAAGAGGCTCGTACAGTATTTTTAAATCCAGATGTACGAGGCGCAGAGATATTTGTGTCTGAACTATTTGGACCCGGGCAGAAAAATCTCTGAATTCTTTGTGAATCGGCCTTGACTTCTCTAAATGGTTTTAAGAATCTGTTGGAATCCTGGCAAAAACCAATGCCGACATGTTCCTGTTTTTGATTTTCTACATCTACCTTACAATGTTTTGCTACTTTCATAATTTGTTTTAATTTGTTTAAAAAAAAATCTGTATTTCTCTCTTATGTCTCTACTGTTGCTGTTCATCATTCTTTAGTTTGTAGACCGGTCTCTTGTAAATGAGTCCTCGAGGCTCAATGAGATTAACCTGCCTACATAAAGGTTGAATGAAAAGAACCGGAGCGTTTTGAACTGAGCCAACGGGAGGATCTCGTCTGGACGCTCGACGTGTGACCGAAGCGCGTTTCGCCCGTTGTCCTCTCCTCGAGCCGCCCGGTAATCTACGGTGCGAGCTGTTAGGCGGCGGCTGGGTTTACAGGTTTATCGATTGGACCAGACTTAAATTGGCTCCCAATTAAACAGAGCACTTATTTGACCTCTCCCCCCTCACCCCCTTCTCCTTCCTCTGCCGTTAAACATTCCCCCTCCTCACCTCCCTCGAACAGAGCTCCTTTCCATCGACACATCCATCTCTCGCTCAGAGTAATACCTCTACTCCCTCCCCCCTTCATCTGTGGCCATCACCTCATCCTCTGTTAGTAGCACCTATACCCCCCCCCCATTCATTTAAACCCCTCTCTTTCATCATTCACTGGCTGCACTGGTTTCCTCTGGCTGTCCTCCCCCCAGATGTGCTCTTTGCTGTTTCTCTCGTACACTTTCTGTCAATCCATCAGTCTCCCCCTTAAATAACAACGATGAATTATTAAGCGTATTTATTCAAACGCATTAATTATAAAATACTGGCCGGTCGAACGGTATGGAGNAGGTGGTTGAAAATTGGGGGAGAAAAGAGGATGAAGAAAAAGAGAGGAGGTGAAAAAGGGGGTTAGGAAATTGGTGTGGCTAGCGGAACAGCATCCCCCTCCCTCCCCCTCTTCCCTCCCCCGCACTGCTTTGTATTCTGTGGAGATGACAGGGGGAAAGCTTTATTGCTCTGAGTTGGTATCGATCGGGGCCCCACAGAGGGGGGAGCCAGACCCGTGTGCGCTGGAGGCCCTTTCCAAAAGGCCTCGCTCCGATTGCTGCCTGCAGCCCCAACCTCACCCCCTCCCCCTCACCCTCACCACCACATTTTAAAAATTGCTGCCTCCTTTTTTCTGGTTTTCGAGAGGTCAGGACACGAAGCTCGGTGGCTTTTAGTCACAACGACCACAGGAAGACATGAAAACATGATCTCCCTCCAAAGGCCGACTCCTCGTAAATTATGCTCCTGTGCATCTGAAGCCCACTCCGAGGAGCACCCACAATGCTCCTGTGCATCTGAAGCTCACTCCGAGGAGGACCCACAATGCTCCTGTGCATCTGAAGCTCACTCCGAGGAGCACCCACAATGCTCCTGTGCATCTGAAGCTCACTCCGAGGAGCACCCACAATGCTCCTGTGCATCTGAAGCTCACTCCGAGGAGCACCCACAATGCTCCTGTGCATCTGAAGCTCACTCCGAGGAGCACCCACAATGCTCCTGTGCATCTGAAGCTCACTCCGAGGAGCACCCACAATGCTCCTGTGCATCTGAAGCTCACTCCGAGGAGCACCCACAATGCTCCTGTGCATCTGAAGCTCACTCCGAGGAGCACCCACAATGCTCCTGTGCATCTGAAGCTCACTCCGAGGAGCACCCACAATGCTCCTGTGCATCTGAAGCCCACTCCGAGGAGCACCCACAATGCTCCTGTGCATCTGAAGCTCCACTCCGAGGAGCACCCACAATGCTCCTGTGCATCTGAAGCCCACTCCGAGGAGCACCCACAATGCTCCTGTGCATCTGAAGCCCACTCCGAGGAGCACCCACAATGCTCCTGTGCATCTGAAGCCCACTCCGAGGAGCACCCACAATGCTCCTGTGCATCTGAAGCCCACTCCGAGGAGCACCCACAATGCTCCTGTGGCACATCGGTGGCACAACTGGTAGAGCTGCTGCCTCTCAGCGAGAAGGTTGCCGGTTCAAATCCCGGTCCGGGGCCTTTCTGAGCTGGTCTGAGAAGCTCAGTCCTCACCTCGTTCTACAGGTGTGCAGTGGAGAGCATCCTGTGCTCCAGCATCAACGTGTGGCATGGAGGCTGCACAGTTGCAGAGAGGAAAGCTCTACAGAGAGTGGTGAAGGCTGCACAGAAGTCTGTGGGAGTCAGTCTCCCCACCATCACAGACATTTACACCTCCAGATGCAGAAAAAGAGCCACCTGCATCATGAAAGACCTCACTCACCCAGCACACTCACTCTTTGCACCACTCCCCTCGGGACGGAGGTTGAGGAGCATCAAATGTAGAACCACTAGACTGAGGAACAGCTTCTACCCTGAGGCTGTCAGACTCATGAATAAATAAATAATAAGAATAAACACTGCAAAATGTCACATCATGTTGATACTGATCTGTTTCTTGTTGCTGCGTTCATCTGTGACCATCTGCTCATAATGACTCATGTTCGTGCTGCTGTTTATAATGATGTTTTTCTACTACATTAGGGCTTAGTGTATTACTAGCTGATGTCTCTCTTAGTTAATCCTAGATGTTATTATTGTTTTTCTCTTGCATTTGTTGTTGGATGTAACTGGGACCCTGTGTACATAATCTCGTTTTCAACACATGTACTACATGCGGTGCAAATGACAATAAATTCTCTCTGACTCTGACTTTCTGGGTGGAGTTTGCATGTTCTCCCCGTGCATGCGTGGGTTTCCTCCGGGTACTCCGGTTTCCTCCCACAGACCAAAAACATGCTTGTTAGGCTGATTGGTGACTCTAAATTGACCCTAGGTGTGAGTGAGAGAGTGGATGGTTGTTTGGTGTGAGTGAGACAGGTCCCTCTTGTAAATGAGTCCCCGTGACTCAACGAGGCTAGCCTGTATAAATAAAGGTTGAATGAATGAATCTGAAGCTCCCTCTGAGGAGCACCCACAATGCTCCTGTGCATCTGAAGCCCACTCCGAGGAGCACCCACAATGCTCCTGTGCATCTGAAGCCCACTCCGAGGAGCACCCACAATGCTCCTGTGCATCTGAAGCTCACTCCGAGGAGCACCCACAATGCTCCTGTGCATCTGAAGCCCACTCCGAGGAGCACCCACAATGCTCCTGTGCATCTGAAGCCCACTCCGAGGAGCACCCACAATGCTCCTGTGCATCTGAAGCCCACTCCGAGGAGCACCCACAATGCTCCTGTGCATCTGAAGCTCCACTCCGAGGAGCACCCACAATGCTCCTGTGCATCTGAAGCTCCACTCCGAGGAGCACCCACAATGCTCCTGTGCATCTGAAGCCCACTCCGAGGAGCACCCACAATGCTCCTGTGCATCTGAAGCCCACTCCGAGGAGCACCCACAATGCTCCTGTGCATCTGAAGCCCACTCCGAGGAGCACCCACAATGCTCCTGTGCATCTGAAGCCCACTCCGAGGAGCACCCACAATGCTCCTGTGCATCTGAAGCCCACTCCGAGGAGCACCCACAATGCTCCTGTGCATCTGAAGCCCACTCCGAGGAGCACCCACAATGCTCCTGTGCATCTGAAGCCCACTCCGAGGAGCACCCACAATGCTCCTGTGCATCTGAAGCCCACTCCGAGGAGCACCCACAATGCTCCTGTGCATCTGAAGCCCACTCCGAGGAGCACCCACAATGCTCCTGTGCATCTGAAGCCCACTCCGAGGAGCACCCACAATGCTCCTGTGCATCTGAAGCTCACTCCGAGGAGCACCCACAATGCTCCTGTGCATCTGAAGCTCCACTCCGAGGAGCACCCACAATGCTCCTGTGCATCTGAAGCCCACTCCGAGGAGCACCCACAATGCTCCTGTGCATCTGAAGCCCACTCCGAGGAGCACCCACAATGCTCCTGTGCATCTGAAGCCCACTCCGAGGAGCACCCACAATGCTCCTGTGCATCTGAAGCCCACTCTGAGGAGCACCCACAATGCTCCTGTGCATCTGAAGTCCACTCTGAGGAGCACCCACAATGCTCCTGTGCATCTGAAGCCCACTCCAAGGAGCACCCACAATGCTCCTGTGCATCTGAAGCCCACTCCAAGGAGCACCCACAATGCTCCTGTGCATCTGAAGTCCACTCTGAGGAGCACCCACAATGCTCCTGTGCATCTGAAACCCACTCTGAGGAGCACCCACCATCCCTGGCTGTGGTCTGGAGCCCGAGCAGCACCAGGACCACTAATCTGGGAGCGTGAGCGACCTGGGCTCCTGCAGGCAGGGATCAGGACGCTCCAGGCAGATTCCAAATTTAAGGATGAGATGAGGATGCAGGTTCTGAAATCACTCCCGGGGTTTGGGAGGATGGGGGGGGGAGGGAGGTGGGATGATTTGGCCCCCGGTGCCCCCTTACTGTGATCCAAACTTTTCAGCATTTCTGGAGGCAGAAGGTTGGAGGAACAAACACACAGTTTAAAGGAGGAAGCAGCTAAAGTTAGTTTTCTGTTTTTCTTTCGGCTGCTCCCGTCTGCAGAGGAGCGAAGTCACACGGACGGTTGTTTTCACGCCCGACACCGTTCCTGAAGCAACCTGAGCTCGAACATGCAGCCTCAGGATTATGGGGCCGCAGCGCTGGACCGCTGAGCTACAGTCACTGCAAAATTACTTTTACATTCTTTATTTAAACAAAACATTCTAAAAGTTATTTATAACAATCAGTGCTGTTTATTTTACGTCCTGAACAAAACGCTGTGCGTGGACATTACATAAATTATTTGAATTTCAAGTTGTCCTTTTTCTGGTTGAATATTAAAAACTGAAAGAAAAAAAATTAAACTGAATGATTCTAGTGTTCAATTATTTTCAGGCGTTTGTTTTAGTCTGAAAAAGCTGAATCTCAGAGGTCAACAGGAAACTTTGTGCAAAACAAATACTGTACATTAAAGCAGATTTATTTTAGTCACACAGGTGAATTAATTATTCATAGTTGTCCAATATACAGACTTTGTCATTTTTCACTGGTGGTTCATGAATTTAAAGAGGCTATCTTTAAAGAACTAAATATAAAATATATATCTTGTGCCTCTAACGGACAATTGCAGATATTATAAACAAAAGCTTATTGTTTCAGTTTAAAATTGTTGTTTTCTGGTTATTAAATACAGAAAATGCACAACTTGTTCATTTAAACTGTTTATGAGGTTAAATAATTTCAGGTTTGTGCCTTTTTTAAATCTGAACTGTGAGAAAAATGAATCTCGGAGGTCGAAGGAGTCAAAAACACGAGAGCAGATTTATTTTCTCTACACAGAAAGAACATTTCAGATGAAACTCAACGTGATGAAAACGCAACAGGAACGTCAAATAAAGTAAAAAAGATAAAAATATTCTCCTTCGAGTTCTGCTCAGAGGTTTTTAGAGCCGCTCGGCCTCCGCCGCCACCTTCCACTTAAACTCCATTTTGTTGACGAGGGCTGAGCGAATCGGCGTGCCAACCGTGGAGGAAGACGGACGGATGGACGGCTGCAGGGAGGGACGGGCGCTCAAGGCCACCGTGTTCTGACCCCCCCACTTCCTTCAGAGTGGTTGTTATCTATTTTTGCACTCCTTCCATCAGACCCAGACCCACTTCTGTTCGCTCAAACGACACACACACAGTTACAGACGTGGACGACGAGCGGCGTGCAGCCGAGCCACCTTGAGTCATAAAGCGTTCGGACGTGCACTCTGCAACCTTTTACAGACACGGCCCCGCTGTTTGACCAGACGTTTGATCAGCACAGATTTTCCTCCACATTAACGCCGGTTTTTCTCTGAAAAGACCCGGCTCCATCGTTTGTGTGTTCAGGACATTTTATTACATTTGACTCGACCGAATCCTTCGGAAAAACAAGAAAACAAGCAGATAAAAGCTTTTTGGTGCATCAAGGTTGTTCATTCAGCTGATTTTTGAATAAAACTATTCCCCCACACCCACTTCAGAACTATTTTATTACTTTAGAACAAAAACCTTTTTTCATGTAAAAGTTATTAACTTCACATCAGAACGGTGTGAAAGAGGCCGTTTGGTTCTTTAAAGCTGCTGCGACACAAATAATAATGACAAAAATAAAAACGTGCTCTGAAAGGTTCACGGGAGCGAGGCGGAGGCAGCAAACCTGCACACATGCACGGACACAATTACAGGCATCCAGGGCAGAGATAATTATAACAACACAGAGAAAATAGGTGTGTGTCCATGTCATTGTATGGATCAGCTCCACAGGGGGTAGACTATACAATAACGACCAATTTAATGGAAAAAGTCTCTCTTTGTGTGTTTGTTCAGACTGTAAAACACAACAGGGATGCCAGCGTGACGCCATTACAGCAATAACACACCCAAGACAATATATGTCTTATCATTTGCACTATAATCAGCTCTTTTATTGTGTGTGTGTGTGTGTGTGTGTGTGCGTCTTTATGGACTGCAGATGAAAGCTGGCGATACCACATGCACGCACACACAACAGTGCACGCCACCCGGCTGGCTGACCCACCACCATTTCACACCACTGACCAGTACAAATTGGAAAAGGGTCAGACACACACTCGTCAACACAAACACAGCCGAGCAAAGGAGCTCAAAATGGCCGAAAGGCTGCGGTCGGAGTCGGGCCCGTGGCGTGTGACGTTCCCGAGGAGGAGAGGGGAGATAAGAAGTGGGATGGCTCTTCTTCCTCGCCACATGATCACAACTCACTGCAGATTAACGGCGTTTAAGATTAAAAACTCTACCTTCAGATAAAACCTGAAATATTTGGCTGTTTAGAAGCAGAGTTTAGCCCCGCCCACATCATAAAATCCTTTATTTTGAAACAATTATATTTAGGCCCAATTTACAACTTTCCAAACTCGAACTGAACTCTGCTCAAAAACAATTTTAGATTAAAATTAAAGCTGTTTTATTTTATAAATAATAATAATAATAATGAATTCAATTTATAACACACTTTTCATTAATGAAAATCTCAAAGTGTTTGTATTTTATACAAACAAAGACTAACCCTAGTTATGATTTCAGTTCTACTGATGAAACATTGTAGTTTATTAATAATTACACATTTTTCATTTTGTATCCCCAACAATGTTCTGTTTTTATTCCAAACTCTTCTTCTGGGGTTTGACGTTTCAAATAAATGTAGACGGTAAATGCTGCAGTCTCTGGTATTTGACTTAAAGAAGGCAAATGTCTGAGGTCCAACAGCACAGGAGCTCCATGAAACACCAGATGAACTCAGAACACAGATTAAAAAAAAAAAAACTAATACTGTATCATAAATTAAAGAACTCATATCATAGATTATAATGTGTCGAGTGGATGTTTGTTTTGTGTGTACAGTCCAAATTAGTTGAAATGCTTTGATAAGAATGTGGCTGGACGTTATGTTACAATAACATGAAAAAGTGAAGCTCATTTTAAAGCAGAGAAATTCACCAAAAGATTGAGAGGAAGTCAAAAGTGACGAGTTGTTTAATCTACAAATTATTCATTATTAAAGAACGTATAAGATGCTTTCAACGAAAAGCTAAAAATTACGACTTGACGCCGGAAACATCCACAGCTGCAGATGAAGTAAAACAAGATCACAGAGATGAGGAGATTAAAGTTTTGAATCTTGACAAAGATTACTTGTAGAAAAAAGAACAATAATCTGCATCAGTAAAGTTCCATCTTATTTTATGAGCGTCTTAAACAAACAATGGTTGAAAAGTATTAACATCTGAAAGTGGAGGACTAAATCTCAATAAATCTCAGTAAAAAAAAACTATATATAAATATATATATATATACTGTATATATATATATATATATATATATATATATATATATATATATATATATATATATATATATATATATATATATATATATATATATATATATAATATATATATATATATATATATATATATATATATATATATATATATATATATATATATATATATAAATATATATATATATATATATATATATATATATATATATATATATATATATATATATATATATATATATATATATATATATATATATATATATATATATATATATATATATATATATATATATATATATATATATATATATATATATATATATATATATATATATATATATATATATATATACATATATATATATATATA
>JBBPBX010029041.1:3914-36140 GCA_038048925.1 Garcialebias charrua | reverse complement strand
TATATATATATATATATATATACATAGAAAAAATATATATACATATATATACATATATATATATATATACATGGAAAAAAATTAATAGAGAATGAAATTACAGAAACAATAACACACTAAAAGTAATACAAAAAATTAAAAGCATTGAAAATGAAAACACAGGACAAAATATACTACATCAGCTCACAAAGTGTGAAACACCAGAGAAAACAGATTAGTGTTTAGCATGGATTTGAACACAGGAAGGAAGGTGGCCTGCCTAATGTTGGGGGACAGGTTGCTCCAGAGTTTGGGGACGATGACTGAAAACGCCCAATCTCCTCTGAGCTTCGGTCTAGTTTTTGGAACAGCCAAAGGCAGCTGATCGGATGATCTCATTATCTCAGGGCCCAGAGAGGGAACATATGGTTCCAGAAGCTCAGAGAGGTAGAGGGGTGCGAGGCCATTTAGGCACTTATAGGTATGTCCATCCATCCATCCATCCATCCATCCATCCATTCATCCATCCATCAATCCATTTTCTACCGCTTATCCGGGATAAGATTGTGGGGGTGGCAGCCTAAGCAGGGAGGCCCAGACTTCCCTCTCCCCAGCCACTTGGGCCAGCTCCTCTGGGGGAATCCCAAGGCGTTCCAAGGCCAGCTGAGAAACATAGTACCTCCAGCGTGTCCTGGGTCTTCCTCCTGGCCTCCTCCTGGTGGGACGTGTCCGGAACACCATAGGGAGGTGTCCAGGAGGCATCCTGACCAGATGCCCGAGCCACCTCAGCTGGCTCCTCTGAACATGGAGGAGCAGCAGCTCTACTCTGAGTCCTTCAAGGATTATCAAGCTTCTCGCCCTATCTCTATTGCAGAGCCTAGACACCCTGCGGAGAAAACTCATTTTGGCCGCTTGTATCCACGATCTTGTTCTTTTGGTCACAACCCAAGGCTCATGACCATAGATGAGGGTAGGAACGTAGATCGACCAGTAAATTGAGAGCTTTGCATTTTTGCTCAGCTCTCTCTTCACCACAACAGACTGGTGTAACGCCTGCTCAACTGTAGAAGCAGCACCTATCTGTCTATGGATCTCCTGCTCCATTTTTCCTTCAATCGTGAACAAGACCCTGAGACACTTAAACTACTCCACTTCGAGAAGGACCTCCACCCCGACCTAAAGAAGGCACTCTACCCTTTTCCGGATCAAGACCATGGCCTCAGATTTGGAGGAACTGATCTTCATCCCGGCCGTGTCCCACTCGGCTGTGAACCGTTCAAGTGAAAGCTGTAGATCACGACTTGATGAAGTCAACATGACCACAACATCAACTGCTAAAGCAGTGATACAATCCTAAGGTCACTGAAACAGATCCCCTCAACACCTTTGTTGCACCTGTAAATTCTGTCCATAAAACTTATGAACAGAATTGGTGATAAAGGGAAACCTTGGCGTAGTCCAACTCTTATCGGGAACTAGCCTGACTTAGTGCCGGCAATGTGGACCAAGCTCTGACACCGGTCATACAGAAACCTAACTGCCAGTATCAAAAGGACTGGTAACCAATACTCTTGGAGTATCCCCGAGAGGCTGTTTTGTTTCAATATGTCATTGTATTTAGCTGAAATAACAATAAAACCTCTCTCACTCAGATTCTAATTGTACAGGGTTAGGGTTAGGGTTAACCCTAAACCTAACCCTAACCCACTAACCCTAACCCAGGACCAACACAGAGCATTTCCCATCATTGGCAACCATTAACATATTTTTGTGGACTTTTACTAATGCCGTTTCAGTGGAATGGTGTTTTAGAAAACCAGACTGAAAGGGATCAGAGATCTGTAGCTGACAGAACCAGGATCTGAGTTGGATTTCTACAACTTTTTCAAGTACTGTAATTAGTAAATTACTTTGAAAAAATAAGAGAAAAGGCAGTTTAGTTATCGGACAGAAGTTAGAAAAGGAGCCAGAGTCAAGATTAGGTTTCTTTAAGAGAGGGGTCACTTCTGCTGTTTTAAAATATAATGGGACAAACCCTTAGTTCAGGAAGTTGTTATGGTAATCATCGCCAACACTGTTGAGTCAATACAGGTTAGAGTCTGAACAAGCAAAGAGCTGGGTAATATTTCCAATGAACAAGTAGAGAGTTTCATTTTGCCAACTAATGAGGTCAGGTCATTTAATGAAATCGGAACAAAAGAAGAAAATGGCAAAACACTGAGGCTCTTCAAGAAAGGTAGCAAAGCTACGAGATATATTTGATTTCAGGTCCATCAACTTCTTTATGAAAAAAACTGAGGAACATGTTACAGTCGTTGTTTGAAGTTAATGAAGCATGGTGTGCTGGAGGAGATACAATACTGCTGATAGTATTAAATAACACTTTAGGATTGTTTTTGTTCTGGTGAAGGATATTGCTAAAATAAGATGACCTGGCATCACATTATGTCACATTGTTGATATTGTATGTATGTAGACTAGGGATGTGCCGATCAGGTTTTTTAAAACCGATACCGATACCGATCACCTATGTGTGACGATCACCGATACCGATCACAATTACCGATTGCCTATATGTGAGCCGATCACATAAACCGATCACCGATCACCGATCAAATGGCTTACCTGTAATTTATGAGTGCTGCTTCTGGCTACAAGATCTGAAAACTTTTCAGATCTTGTAGCCAGAAGCAGCACTCATGTTATTTTCAGAACCATAAAATCACCATAATTCAGACAAAAACATATTTTTACTAATTTATTTCAGAGAACAAAGTAAATAAAAGTAATTATCAACTGCATTATCAAAGAAAAATGTTTACCTTACTAACTTTCAATAAAAAAAAAGGTTTTTTATTGTTTTTAAAAAAAAACACATCTATTACTTCATATAAAAAACTAAAATACCCCATTTGCTACTTAAAGCTGCACTGTTGGCTGTTTTTACAAATGGCTTTATAAATACGTTAAGTATCATTATTATTATTTTTAAATAATTTCGTGCTTTTTTGAACAACTTCCTGCGGGAACCAGGTGGCGGTAATGCGCTTAATATGAGTTCGCCAACCGCCATTCAACTCTATAGAAGAAGAAGAAGAACCAGGAAATACCGCCTCCGCCATTTTACATTCATTAGTTCCACACTCGGCAGTCGGCTTTTGGAGGACTGTTTCTCCCATAAGAGGATGCCTCATACGGATAAATTAACTGGAAACACTCCTCTGAACTCTGTGAATGTCTCAGGACTGGAGCAGCAGCTGCGATCACACCGCCGAGCGTTCCTACAGCGCCGCGCGAGACCAGCAGCTCATGGTATGAGCTAAGGCTAACATGCTAAACCGGAGCTGCCGCAGACAGCCGGCTTTGTGCGATCAGAGGTTCCTGGAGCTCGCCTCGATGTCGGACTGGAAGCAGAAGATATCGGGGGACACCCAGCTAACTTGGAATAACAAAGCCGACAGCCTTTTTGAAGCCGCAGCTAAACTGGACTGCCCGTAACTGCGCAGCGGAGCGGACTCGGTGGGGCTACTCGGTGGGGCTACATGCTAACAGGTGTTGCTTATGGGGGCGCTGGCAGACGGCTTTTGGTAAGTTATTAAAACTATTAAAACATTTTAATGACGAATTAGGTTTGTTGTGTTGAAGGACTTCGTTGAACTTCCTCCACGAGGTACTTTTTCGTCGCACGTTTTGCAGTTAGCAAACTTCGCATCACAGGCTCTGTGATCGGTAATTGAAGGCAAAAGCCGATCACATCCGCTTTAATGATTATCGGTGCCGATCGATCGGTTACCGATCGATCGGCACATCCCTAATTCCAACATACAAAGCATTACAATAGTCAAGTCTGGAGGTCACAAAGGCATGGATGGCTTTCTCCAGATCACTACGGCTGAGGAGTGACTTTAGAGAGCAGACGGAGCTGGAAAAAGCTGGTCTTGACAACAGAACTGATCTGTTTATCAAGCTTTAAGTTGGAGTCAAGCTGCACTCCAAGATTTCTGACCACCGGGTTGAAGTGGGGGAGGGGAAAACCAACACTGGGACTGGGAAGGATGTTGCTGGTGTCATCGGGTGCACCAAATAAAATGCATTCAGTTTTATCTGTGTTTAGGTGGAGGAAGTTTTGAGAGAGCCAGTGCTTAATGTCATTTAAGCAGTTGACAAGAGTGTTTGAACTGGGTGAGGGGTTGGGAGTGACTGGCAGATAGATTTGTAAATCATCTGCATACATATGAAAAGACAGATTATGACGTGCAATGATTGATCCTAATGGTAGCATGTAAAGAGAAAAGAGGACTGGCCCCAGAATGGATCCCTGTGGTACGCCAGAGGTCAGAGGGGTTGATGAAGAGGAGGACAGATCACCTATCATGACAGAAAAGGTTCTCCCGGTTAGGTAAGATCTGAACCATTCTAGCACAGCTCCCTGGAGGCCAACCAGCTGAGACAAGCGGTTGATTAGTACCTGATGGTCGACGGTGTCAAAAGCTGCTGAGAGGTCTAACATCACCAGCAGAACAGGGTTTTTTGCATCCAGGGACAGAAGAATGTCATTCTGCACTTTGAGCAGTGCAGATTCAGTACTGTGACGGGCTCGAAAACCAGACTGAAATTTTTCAAACAGGTTGTTGTGCTCTAGAAAAGATTGAAGTTGAATAAAAACAATCTTTTCTAGGACCTTCGATAAAAATGACAGATGGGAAACTGGCCTGAAATTAGAGAGAGCTGTAGGATCAAGGCCTGGTTTTTTGAGAAGAGGCCTGACCACAGCGTGTTTGAAAGCAGATGGCACATAACCTGAAGATAGACAGCTGTTAATAAATGACAAAACACAAGGACCAATTACATCAAAGGACTGTTTGAAAATTTTAGAGGGAATGATGTCCAGAGAACAGTTTGTCGGTTTCATCTGCTGAACCACCTTGATGAGGTGAGGCAGTGAAACCAGGTCGAACTGGTCAAAAACAGCTGTGGTTGTTGCAGATGCACATGGACAGTGTTTGATGGACTGACAATGTTCTGCCTGATAGTCTATTTTGTTGACAAAATAGCTCTGAAAGTCGTCACAGGTAGACTGAGTGGCAGTTTTCAGAACATTGACAGAGGGATTGATGACAGACTGGATTATGCTAAATAGCGTCCTCGGCCGGTTGGAGCTGGTGGAGATTAAGTTGGAGAGGTACTGTGATTTGGCCTGCTTAACAGCATTTTGATAATCACAGAGACAGTCTCTCAGTATTCCCTGGGATACATGAAGCCGGTCCCGCTTCCATTTTCGCTCTGCTTTCCTGCAGCGTTGTCGAAGGGCCCGCGTTGTCTCATTGAGCCATGGGGGTGATTTATTCTTTGAAGAAGCCTGTTTGAGAGGAGCGATGGAGTCCAAGATCGTTGTGCAGGTGTGATGGAAGGAGGTGATGAAGTCCTCAGGATGTAGAGATGGGTCCAGGCTGACAGCAGAGCATAAGTCAGTGCTCTTAAAGGCATTAGTGAACTGACTTGGGGTGGATGGGGTGATGGAGCGACAGAAATGTGCTGAGAGGACAGCCTTCGGTGCAGGAGGGGAGGAAAATTCAAACAAGATGGGAAAATGGTCTGAAACACAGGTGTCCAGAATCTCTACAGCAGATATGTGAAGGCCGTGAGAGATAATTAAGTCCAGTGTATGACCCTGACTGTGCGTGGCCCCCGAGACAGATTGTGACAGGTTAAAAGAGTCCAGAAGGTCCTGAAACTCACATCCAAGTTGATTACTTGGGCAGCAGGTGTGTACGTTGAAATCTCCACAAAAAAGCATAGAGTCAAACTTTGGCAGCAGTTCAGCCAGTATTTCAGAAAAATCACTGAGGAAGTCCTTATTATATTGTGGAAAGCGATAAATGAGCCCATACAGTAGAGGTTTTGCAGATTCCATCACAAACAGCATTATTTCAAAGCTTTTGTAGTTTTTCTGAGGCAACATGCGGCATTTGAACGCCTCATTGAACACAGCAGCCAGCCCTCCCCCTCTTCCAAACCCGCGCGGAGCGCTCAGATAAAAGAAGCCAGGTGGGAGGAGTTCAGAGAAGCAGCTGTTGTCCCGTGGTTTTTGCCAAGTTTCAGTAATCAGAAACAAATCCAGACGATGAGTGGAGATCAAATCAATTAATATAAAAGTTTTATTAGTGATCGATCGGGCGTTAAACAGTGCTGCACGTACTGGCACCCAGCCAGCTACATCACCCGCAGCTCGTGCGAGCGGGCGGAGGTTCTGTTTAACGTAACCTCGGTTCTGGTTCTTCACCGGAGGACAGGATGGATACTGATCGCTGACGTCATGATTTACAGCAACAACGCAGCGATGGCGATGAATCATGGAACGATGGACATCAAAGACGCTGAATTCAGGAGGTAAGTCAGCCGTAGTCGTACTGTGAGAGGAGAGATACTTTTTAAATCTCACCAGGACTCCCGTTCTTGTTCCACGTCTTTTGCGTCGCTTGTTGAGAGGTGACGGGCTGGCGTTGCGATGTAAGTAGGTAGGAACAGACGCTAGGAAAGGTGGAGGAGGTGGTGGAGGCTCGAAATGTCCATATTTGTCCGTAGTCGGTGCGTTGATAAGCGAGTGTCGTATATTTAGAAGAGTTGAGCGATCATAGACCAGAAACGAGGATGCATCATCGATGAAAAAAAGGCAAAACACGAACAACAGTAAAAAGTACAGGAGAGCATGTAGACGGCGTACCATCAACAAAGGCGCCATCTTGAATTCTTCTTAATTAATACATCATTAATTAAACGAGTTCTCTCTTTTTCAGTTTAATACCAATAATTCTGGACTTTGGAGGTGATAATATAAAGACATGAAATGTTAACTTATGTTGGTACAGTAGGACTGGACCATTTATTTAACAGAATCATAATTACATCACAACATATGTACAAGATTGGTTGATCATTTTTCCTATAATTAACTTCAGCAGGGACGGCTGGTATAAGTGGGCTAGTAGGGCTAAGCCCTACCTGGTATTCACAGGTTAAACATTATATAATTATATCATTATATAATTATAAACAATTTATAAATAACAACTTAAAAATAAACAGAATTTAAAAATAATGTGTCTTATTTAGTGAAAATTACAGCAAAAACTGGTGCTAAACCATCTGGGGTTGTTCTGCGGGGCTAACTTTTCACAGCCCATTTTAATTCAATGTCTCTGTGGTTCAGAATGATTGACATGCGTCTCTCGCCACGCCCCCTCAGTTTGCGGCTCATTGGGGCTAATTCTGATCAGCCCAGGATCAGCCCAATGCCACAGAAATAAGCCAGTTAATAGGGTGGACGTACAATAACGTGCTTCAAGCCCAAGTTTATGTGGGTGTGGTTTAGTGTAGGTAGTGGTACCATGGCAAGCAAGATTAAAATTACTACTAATTTTATTTCCTCATGCATCGGGTCGGGGAGAGATAAAAAAAAAAGACACCTGACCCAGTCTGACAAATGTACGGATGGAGCGAGGAGGAAGTGTTGTCTAGCTTCAAAAACACGGTAAAAACAATTGTTTGTTGCTAAAAATTATAGCAAAGATGTGTCTGAGCTTAACCTTTCCTTAATAAATTCACGAAATGGTCAATTATCAGCTGGATTTAAAGTAGTAGTTCGCTATGTGCACGCGCACACGCACGCGGGTGGGACGGTGTGTGGGACGGTGTTCTGCACGCGCGCGGATGGACAGAACCGTCCCACACGCGCGCGGGTGGACAGAACGTGGGACAATGTGGGACGTGTTCTGTGCAGCGGGATGGAGCTGGCAGTGGCGGAGCTAGACTTTTATTGCGAGGGGGGGCCAAGGCTATCGGTAAGGGGTCCACTTACAGTGGTAAAAATAGACTTGTCCCAACTTTTTTGGGATTTGTTGACACTATGAAATTTTGAAACAACATATTTTTTCCTTAAAATGATACATTCTCTCAGTTTAAACTTTTGATCTGTGATCTAAATATTTTTAAGTTTAGAAATCAAGTCTTTTCATTTATTTATTTATTTATTTATTTATTTATTTAAATTTTATTCATTTCATTAAAATCAAGTAACAACTCAAAAAAATAAAAAAACATACATTCAAAATAAAATGAAAGGCAGCAGATGAAGAATAATCTTATAATCTCTGCCCCTTTTACCCAAAGATACAACAATAAGTTACCAAAGATTAAAGTTAACTACATCATCAAATTAAAGACTACATCAACTCAAATGATGATTCATATAAATTCTTATGCTAGTTTTTCATATTCTTTCAAAAAAATCCCTTTTAACAATCTCTTAAATATATACAGAGATCTGGCTGTTTTAACATTTTCTTCCAGACCATTCCACAATCTTATTCCCTGAATTATTGTACACCGCTCCTTCAAACTGGTACGAAAACAAGGTTTCACAAACATTTCTGTCCCTTTAAGAAAATAAACAACATAAACTTTTTCTAAACAGCTTTAGTGTTTGACTTTGTCCACACTCATAAAACACAATGAAGTACAAAAAAATGAAAGTGGTACTGCTACCCCTAGCGGCCGAAAGTGGTAATAAAGTAACTGAGTAATCTAACTTAGTTACTTTCCAAATCAAGTAATCAGTAACTTAACTAAGTTACTGTTGTGAAATAAACATATTTTTGTCTTCGTGTTTTTTCATCTTGAATAGGTTTTAAAAGGATGCAGCTTGTGTCTGTCCTGCAGGCTTAGGGACTGCTCTATTTTTGGATCTAAGGGTGTGTGGATTTATAGTTTTGTGTGAGCTGCTTTGGGGCATATATAGGACATGATTGCATGGACATTTGTGAAACAGTTAATACGTTGATTATAAAGCACTTGTGTATTAATTATATAACAGTTGTGTGTTAGATCCAATCAGGTTAACATATAGAACTGTGTATTATCCTTCACTCTCAAAAACGCAAAGTCTGCAAGCTGAAACAAGCAAATGGAATTTCCTGACAGAAGCTTTCTGACAGGTGGGGAAGGGCAACGTCTTAAAGCAGAACTTCTATTATTAAAGTGAGAGCAGGCAAATGCCCAAATAAGAGCATAAAGCAGAACTTCTATTATTAAGGTGAGAGCAGGCAAATGCCCAAATAAGAGCATAAAGCAGAACTTCTATTATTAAATTGAGGGCAGGCAACGCCCAGAGAAGGGTATAAAAATATGATTTTTCCTCCTCCACGCCAGTCAACGCAGCCAGACCAACAGAAGAACAGCTGTATTCAGACTAAATCAGGTTGTATATGGGGTCTCTCTTGAAATGCCATTTCAATGTGTTTTCTCTCTCTTTTTCTCTCTCTCCTTCTTCTGTCTCCCTATCTCTCTCACTCACTCTCTGTCCACTTATTTTAATCAAATATAATGATTTTTTGAAATAGAACAAATGTATTCTGTGACTCTTTTTTAAACTTATGATTAATTAAACTGGTTTTTTGGAACTTTAAATTATGAGTGTTTGTCGTGTTTTCAGCGTGTTTTTCCTTTCTGATCCAAAGTGAACCAAATAACGAATTCTGGGGCGGATAAGAAAAAAGCCAACATTACTTTTCCCAAGGACTTATCAGTAACTTAACTAAGTTACTTTTTCAATGTAACTATGCCATCACTGTTCGGAGGAGACACAGTTTGTCACCGTAGTCCTACACTGAGATGTAAAATAAATTAGAAGTTTTTGAAAAAACCTGTGAAACCTGAAAAAGTCCTGAAAAACGAGGGAAAAGGAGTGTGGAGGAGTGTGATGCAGTTATGCAAAGCTGTTTGACTGGGAAAATAATAATCTTTTACAGTTGAAACCCTTAATGCAGGGCAATGTAAGTTGGATGAAAAAGGTTCTATTTAAGCTTGGCTTTTGGTATTCTTGGTGGTTGGTTGTTTTACGCTTGTCTTTGTGCTGAAAAAGGACATAATGTCAATTTACAGTGGGTTTTCTTTATTTCACATTGATGCCTCTGTTGTTGGAATCCAACCTGCAGCATTACATGTATGTGTACATTATACGTGTGTGTGTGTGTGTGTGTGTGTGTGTGTGTGTGTGTGTAAATTAGCCCACCCTAAAAATATCACCACCAGCCGCCACTGAACTTCAGCATGAGTATATATGCGTCCGTAACTTCATAGGAGCAACAGAACATAAGTTATGGGTGTTATTAACTTATATCTGCTGGCACAATAAACTTAAAGTTTAGTTCCTTAAAATAAGAAAGTTTAAGAGTAGGAGGAAGATGGAAGATGAAAGGAAATGGAGTCATGAGGAGAGGCATTATCTTGATGTGTTTTAACCAGGAAAAGCACACTCTTCGTCGGCTTCAGCTAGACTCTCGCCCGCGAGGAACAACGACTCTTTACCTGGCGAAGATTCTTCATCTCGGCTACGGTAAAGTAGATTAGCCTCAACGTACACAGACCGTCCGTCCGTGCTTCTCATGTTGTTCAGGCTTCAGCTCGTTCACCTTCCAGCGGCTTCCATGAGATCTGCGTCGACCTACCGAAGTAGCGACCTCAGTTCCGGTTGGCTTTTCAAGATAAAAGATTCTTTGAAGGAATTTCACTAAAGTGAAGCTTTTTAGCTTGAAATGGATTTATAACTGGCATGTTATAAATCTTTAACTGAATGACGTGTCCTTAGCGTGTGACTGACGTTCATTCAGCTCTTTGGGGAACCTCATGGCTTGAGGTCCTCATCAGATTCTAGGCTCCGACAGGAAGTGAAGCCTTAAAAAGAGGAGGCTTGACTCAGCTAAATCTATCTGCTCATAGGCTGTTTGTCAGAGTACGGGAGGGATTTAGTTCAGGTCAGAAGAGTTGGAAATGTGAAGGCCATTTCAGGATAGGAGAGGAAGATTGTGTTCAGAACGAAAGACACCAGTCTCCAGTTATACAGATAACTTGATTTAGACTTTGATTCACATGTTAACATTTCTAAACAACTCTGAACAAGTCATTCTGACATATAATTCAACTTTGCCATAGTTTTTGATTCATCATATGAAGAAGTGACCTTCATTGGTAACAACATAAAACATGATCAAACAATGACAAGTTATTCTCAGAATTAATTCTGAATTAACACACATTAAAAGGAAGTCTCTTCTGAAATAATGTGTTGTGATTCAAATAAATGTAATCAAATAGTGTCCACTCATCTCCTTGAGAGCCTCAGGAGAAGTGTACCATTCAGAGTTTCAGAGAGATGTGAAAAGGTGTAAAACCAGTTTAGATATGAAGGTCTATATTATTACACAATAAATCAGTATTGATTATGTCTACTGTTCATGATA
The DNA here is from genome assembly GCA_038048925.1 of Garcialebias charrua. Taxonomy (NCBI): domain Eukaryota; kingdom Metazoa; phylum Chordata; class Actinopteri; order Cyprinodontiformes; family Rivulidae; genus Garcialebias; species Garcialebias charrua. The sequence goes on along the minus strand of JBBPBX010029041.1, from coordinate 24,864 downwards.
GAGAGCCAGAAGACACCAGCCGGAGATGGGACAAAGAAACTGGGACAAAAAAACTGAAACAATATGTGACCATCCCCAATAATTCTCAGTCGGGTCATCTGGACAGTTTCTTATTTATAGAAACATTTCACCCTCCATCCGGAGGGCATTATCAGTCAGAGGAGTTCCAGCAAACTGATTCCCCACCAGGTAGTAAACACCTTAAATGGACCAACCAGTTTGTTGGAGCCAAGATAGTTTCTGGGGGGCGTAAACATATATTCTATAAATAACAAATTGTCCAGATGACCCGATTGAGAATTATTGGCTTTGGTACCTGGATTACTGAGTATGAACTTTTTTGCCTTGAACCACTTTGGCTGTGCCTGCCTGGGAGAGTCGACGAGGGACAGGACACCCCCCAGAAACAATCTTGGCTCTAGCAAACTGGTTGGTCCACTTAAGGTGATGTAAGACATCTTACATCTGTAACATAACTTACCAGATGTAAGATGTGAGGACAGAGTTACCTGTTACCACCTTACTTAATTACTTATAGGACTAATTCGAGTCCAGAATAGTAATTGTTATTTATCACGGATTCTCTTCCTTTTCGGATTAAACAAATAAATTGTACGACCAGATAAGATGTAACTGACAATGAAACGTTAATTATAGTTGACCCATCAGGAAATGGAGTCATTTAAAGGACAACACCTACCATGTTTTCAAATTGTATCGCCATTAATATGTAGTAGTGAATTAAATAATAAAACAGGAGCGTTTTATTGATATTGTAGAGAAATAACGCTAAATGTGTTATTTCATGACTCAAAGGAGATTTTAGCAGCAGCTCCGGCAAAATCTGCCCCTCTCCATATATGGACATCAACGTCATTCAAGGATCCATCTTGAGACGGAGACGGAGTTAAAAAGTAGCTTTCTTATTTCTGACCAGAGTAGTTACGAATACAACTAAGAAAATGCCGAACCGATGTGTCCCAGTTCTGCAGCAATACCTCGAAGGATGGCGTTAGTGTTCATTATTTCCCCAAAATCAAAAGGATTCAGACGGCATGGATAAAGTATGTTCAAGTCAAACGAGCTGACTTCATTGCTCTATCGCGTAGCAGTGTTTCGCGGGTAGGACTTTTGCTCAATTAAATTTTTGACATCTGAACAGAATGAACACAGGCTTTTCAATGTACCATAGTTTGTTAATATTCACGCCACTTTTTCATGAAAGTCTGTGTCGCTATCCTGTGGCTAGTTAGCATAATGCTAATGCTAGTTAGCATAATAATTTGTCCATCAGTTCTCGTTTTTTCTCGGCATCACATTGCACGGAAATAATAAACATCTCCCAATCTCTAAGTTAGGCACAAACGTAACTGTGAAGTGTGTACAACTCCGCAGACTCTCTGTGTGTCCACGCCATCAGTCTCGATAACCGTCAGTTCACAGCTATGAGTGTCCAGGTCTGAGCTCTGTGTGTCCGTGGCTGCAGCAGCAATGACCGTCGGTTCTCAGCTATGAGTGTCCGGGTCTGAGCTCTATGTGTCCGTGGTTGTAACAGCGGGTGAAGTGAGGTTTTAGCACTTAAATGTGTAAGGTTGGAGGATAAAAAATGACTGGTTACGACTGTATGGCGATTTTGGAATGTAAGATCCATTGCAGTGCCTTCTGACTGGATCCTTTAACTACGTCATTCCGGAGTTCGGCAATCATCGACGGGGTTTCCAGATGCTTCCGGGACACCGTTGTTTTTTTGTTTTGTTCTTTACACCCGCCTAGCCCAAATGCAAAAATGAAAATAGACATCTTATTCTGCTACAGTATTTGTCCATCTTATTCTGCTACAGTAATTGTCCAATATGGTGATTTGTGTCACGGTGGGTGTTGTCCTTTAATAATAAATCATTAAAATTACATCAATACATGTACAAAAAGATTGGTTCTCATTAATTTTCCTATAAACTAAATGTCAGCAGATTAAATTGTGGACAACAGAATTCAAGTAATAGGACGACAAATTACTTATATTGTTGAGGCGTTCTCAAACATTTGTTGAGGCATTCTGTCCTCATATTAAATAATTGAAACGAGGAAACCTTCTTTCTTTGCCAGCAGGAGGGATATTTAATAAGTTAAGACAGAACATTACAACTGACAGTCCAATACCGAATCTGTGTCCAGAATAGCAATGCAGATTCATTTATACCTTCATCTGACGTCATTACTTATGTAATTTCCCGAAAACAGTTTCAACAAAGAATGAAAACAATTCTTAGAACAAGGCCTGTTTCCCGTCAGTAATGGAAGCTTCGCACGAACATAAACAGTTTATCTCAGAGGATAAGAAGGTTTTCCTTCACACGAAGGAAAACAAGATTAAGATTAATGACTTTGTTATTTTGGTTCTTTACCAGATGTTCTATGAACTTCTGAACTGACTGTAATGTTTACCAAGACCTACAAATATATTTATCAAAACCTACAATCCTCCCTTATTGAGATAAATCTCAATCTAAGGCTGACTAATGTCTATTTTTACAGTGTTGCATGCATAATAATAGTGAAGTCTAATAAAATTTAACATAAAACTAGAATATGTAGTATTGTACACTAACAAAATTAAGCTACTCTTCTTAAGTGTAATCATAAGAGAGAGACTAAGCTAGACTATGTTTAAGGCTCAAGGTATCACAGATTTATCTTACCTAATTCTAATCTATGGAGGCAGTTGCTTCCAATCCTGAAGGAGCCGAAAAAACCGCTGCTGGCTTAATTTCATTTATTAGTGAGAAATAAACCGTTGTTGGCTTTATTTCATTTATTAGCGGTAAAAAATCTCTCCTTGGCACCGCCCTCTCTAGAGCTCCCACCATGGGCCAGGAGTGGCAGCATCCACCAATTGTTAGAGACCTTTATCGGTCATGTGGCTAATTCTTACCTCTTACCTCATTCCTTGTCATATAAGACTTATGGTAATGCCCAACCTTTGTGTAACTAAATGAACGCATGAAAGATAAAACCATTAGCGGACATAGCCTTAGCAAAATGATGTTATACTAAACTGATAAACTTAAATTGTAAAACACTAAAAGGATAAAATGACAAAAGAAAATAATAAAATAATAAAACCTAAAAGAGAAATTTACAAGAATACAATCATAAGGGATAAATGACATACAAAATAAGCATACAAGAAAAATGATAAAAACATTAAACACAGATAAATGCTTCATGGTGCAAAAACTTAAAACAATGGATTAAATGCTTCGGCCGTTGATTGAATATAAAAGTCCTGCATCAAAAGTCCACGATGATGCCTATTGTATATGAATATATTCGAAAAGAAGAAAAAGTTAGGAATAAAAGAATATACTTAATGTCTTAAACCCAGTTCATTTCAGTTCAATGAATATCTTCTTTTATTGCAACATTTAAAACAAAATAGTGTTCGTTGGGGCAAGACAAAGTCCTGGAGGAGGGCTTTCCTTTACGGAACATGTCACTTTCCACTATGTACCAGATCTCCAGTGGCCACTAAGCCCCCTCTGCCTCCATTGGCCTTCTAGCATCGGTCAGTTCAGTGGGAGGCGGGGAGACATGTCCTCTGAGGCCATCTGAAGCTGGACGAATTGTTTGCTGTAGTCAGGTCCATTTCATTTCATCATCTTACGAGTCCACCAATGCCTCCCAGCTGGTAGGACACAACATGTCAAAAAGGAAATTATAATTAGCACTAAGATTGTACTAATTCCTATCTTTAATATCAAAAATAACCCTTCACCTAAATTTTGATTAAAACCATTCCACGACCAGTCATCTTTACCAGCATTTTATTAAGCATTACTTTAAAATCTTTATTTATTTCAAGGACTTCTGTGGTTTACTTGAAATTCACTGTTGGTTATAATAATTATAATTAATCCATTTAACATTTTTGTTTACTGTTATCCATGGACGGATAGATTCTATCCATGCATTAGTCTCATACGAAATCCCTTTGTGTTGACCTATTGTACACAATTATACATTTTGATCCAAAACATCATATCTTTTATTTCACCTCTTATAATCATTTGTGTCTTATACAATCAACTCATTCACTCGATCATGCAACTTTTATTTTAACCATAGCAAATTTTCCAATCCATCTTGGTGGCAAAATATTCAGCAAAATATCTTCTCCATACATCCAATAACTATCTACAATATAAAAGGTTTGGTCAATGAATAAATATTGTTAGAATTTGCATGTTCATATTATCACATTCTTAACTTATAGGTTCTAAGTTTTCATACCACACAGGTGTATTGATAAATGGCATCATATATGTATGTGGAAACCAAAAAATGTAGCCGTTTCATTATATTATCAAAATTGAATCCTTTACATATAAGACATTTAATATTTAACGTTGTAATCTTTTTTATGTCTTGTTGGTGATCTAATTTGTTCAGTTTTGATAAAAATAACACCACATTCCTCTTGAATCTTATAACTACGATACATATGCAGATAATTATAAAATTACTGTGCTCCATATAGAAGCCTCTACTTTATTCCACATTTTGGAAGTTTAAAAACATTGGTATGTTTGATTGGGTGTTTATTTGGTGTTTATTTTCTTTACATTTTTTCTTTCTCTTTATTACTTAACACATTGTTGTGAATTGTACTTATCTGGAATCATTATTTGTAATGAACTAGGAGCTTTAGTTCATATAATGCATTATTTTTAGGTCAATTCCTTTGGAGTATACATTTCCCATAAATAACAGGTATTTTGATTAGCTGATTTCCAAAGTTCATTACTTTTAACAGGATGTGTCCTTCGTGACAACACCATGATTTATTTAGAGTCTTTGTACAAATTACTTAAACAAAGGTTTAACATTGTTTCAAATTCAAATCTTTTAATCAAATCCAATCCTCCCTTTGACAATTTAAAATCTCAAAAATGTAATCACCGATGATAGTCAAAACTAGTTACTGTTTTTAGTAGTTTATACTAAAGCTTTCATGAGTTAATTGTCTTCCCTTCTTAAGGTATCACAGTGTTTATACATGCTTGAATAGGAGTAATGTGTTCGGCATTAGTTAATTTAATGTTAGGCATTGTTAATTGTATTGTTAATCTAGCCATAGTTTGCAATATATTAGTTTTCCATCCTTTAATAAGGTCTAAATCTCGTCATTTACTAGATTTCACACGTTTTACACAACATTTACTCGTGTGTTTTGATGAAAAGTTATAAAATCATAAGTTACAGTGGGATTACAATCATTGAACATGTGTATTACTGTACGTGTATTTTTAATGCTGGCAAGGATGCCAGAATCGTGGTAAGGTGTTTTTTTGTTGTTGTATCATACTCAACTTATGTTGAACGATTTTGTCCTGGTTCCGGCTGCAGCCTTGGCAAACACTGGTGACTGGTCTGCACGGACTTGGTCATGTTTTCTTTACTGGTGTCTTCACCTCCTCCAGTTTGGGATCATGTCATCATGGATGCCCCTAGAATTATCCAGAACAGAACACTTATCAGACTAGTTTTCTGCTCTTGGTGTCATTTTCAAGGTTTATTTTCTGCACAACACTGTCCTTGTTGTCTGGAACTCTGGTGCAATGACTGCTGTTACACCAGGTATAGCTTTCTTCTTCCTGGATTTCAGCGCGAACCATGTTGATCCTCTCATGTTGAACTTCTGCTTGAATCATGTGGATCCTCTCTCAATTTCGACTTTGCAGCAGGTGTAGCTGGCCACCAACTGGCCATGGACCTTCCAGAGTGAGCCCTCACGCCTCGCGTCATGTCGTTTCCGTTCAGGAAGACCTCGTTATCCACCTCGTCTCCACTCATCTCCTTTCTCATCGTCTGTAATGAAAACAAGCTTCCCTTCTCCTTTTCTTTCGTAACATTTTGGTTCATGCTTAAGAAAAGAGCTTTGCAAAAGATGCTAATTGCTTAATATCAAAGATGTTGTGTTAAAATTTTGTAAATAAAGCGGAAACGACTCAATGTTCTGATTGTAATCCACCTCCCTTTTATAATTTCTTTTATTATTGTGGTGTTGTGCATCCATGCACTTTCATGCAGTTCATGCGTATTTCTTGTTCGTTAGATTATTATTGGTACTGATAACTGTAAGGTTCCATGCTTATCTTAAGTCATGCAATTGAATCAACCGTTTAGGTATTTGCTTCTTTGTCCATCAGATGTTTCTTTGCTTCCTATTGAAAGCTTTGGTCAGCCTTACATGTCTTACACTCGGTTCCTGCTCAGAAATATTGATGGAAAAAACAATAAAACAAAATACTGTACATTCCTTCTATTAATTAATTATTAAGTAACCAATTAATCAATCAATTAATTAATTAATTATTGTTTTACCATTAGCGTTTTTCTACCACATTGTATGCCTTAAGAAACACTAAACACTTTTAGTTTATTTGATACTACTATCATATTCAGAGTATTGTTGTGTCTTTGTGTGATTGATACTTAACTGAGTAAGAATTTCAGGAACATCAGCTTTATGGATCCTCTTCTGTATTTAGGAGCTGAAACAATAATCCTAACTGACCCTATCTTTTCACCTCAACAGTTTTTGCAAGCGAAAGAAAAATAGTTTGGTTATATCACAATAATTCATCATTCATGCACAGAACAACAACGTAGTATATAACAGCTGTAAGGAGGAAAAACAGTTTAAACAAGTTGAAATGTCCACTGGAAGTCATCTGTCCGTGGACCTTTCCTGTAGAAAAATACAAAACAGTTAGAAAAGTCAACATGAACAATGCTGTTTGTACATTATTTCTTCTAACCATGCATCAATTTGAGAGAGTTATTTTAGTTTGTTTCAACATTTTGTCATCTTCAGAGACTATTTTAGTTGTATGGAACAATTCACTAAATTTATCTGTTTATGATGGGCGAGAAATACTAATTCTCTTCAGTGCACTGAAAACCCCAATTGTAGACTACAGTATTTCGATTTGAATTATAATTAATAAATCAGCTTAAAACCAATTTACTTTGTCTTTTCATGTTTTCTTTTGTTCGACATCTTTCTCTTGTAGAAATTATCATTAATTGTTCCATTAAATATTTCTTAAACAAAAACATTTTACTTTTATGGTCTAAACAAGTTCATTTATTTTGTTTCATTTATAAAATTTGTTCATTTTATGTAGTTCTATTTTAACCAAAAACACAACACAAAACATTCTCTCACATAGCAGCATACAAAATATAAAATTTAAAATCGGCAGATAGAAAAATCTTGTTTTATCTGCCCCCATCTCCAAACACCTAGTTCAATCAGCTATAATTTGTCAGTAACAGAATAAAACAAACAACTCCTTCCAAACCTACAATCAACATGATACACACTGCACTACGTCAATTACATAACTCATAACAATTAATTTATGATAGTTTACCCAAAAATGTGCACACTGACCTGTCATTTCTAACTTCTCTTTTTTAAATCTCTCCACAAACCACTCTTAAACAACAATCATACAAATATGTTATTCTCATTTTCCTCATGTAAACATCTGTAAAGCTCCACCAAATATTTCTGTCCATCAGTACTCAGAGTCCCTCTGCTGGCCAGTGGCTTTTCTGTCTGCTCTGTGCCCTGATTAAAGCTCTAGTATACAAAGTTTTAACTGCATTTCTGCACAGCACAGCAGTCTGCATTAATTTACCCAATTATTTATTTATTTATCTCAAACACACTTAAGCCTACGGGCATTTTTCCAACAACTTACAGTCAAATTCGAGTACAACAATTTTACAATGTATCACCAAGTATTTGTCGAATATTTATAACAAACCAATCATGTAAGCAAGTCTCATATGATATGCTCCTCTTAAAAATGTCATAAGTCCACTAAACTTCAGAACTTCTTAAAAAGTTGGCTGTATGCCATGGCCAGCGGCCTGGTGACAGACCGATTGTTTTTATCTAATTTATTTTAGCTCACTCTGTGGACCATGATTTTGGCTCCTGCTTCTATCTTTCTGCTTCCCCCCGTTTTCTGACTTCCTATCAACCACACGACCCTTACTTATCAATTTGGTTACCCTCTGTAACAAACAAAGATTGTTCCTGACTGTTTCACTCTGGTGTCTAACTTATTTAGAATACAAAACCTGGTACTTGACCCTGTATATGTTTCATGTTGTTGCAATACAGGGAACCCCCGACCTACGAACGAGTTTGGGACCTAAGAACCGTTCGCAGCTCGATCCGTTCGTAGGTAGGGGGTGAAAATTATATTTAAAAAAAAAAATTATTCATTCATTCATTCATTCAACCTTTATTTATCATGCTAACGGAGCGCGCGCACACATTTAAGCATGTAAAGTAGTGTACTGTAATGTTAAACATTGCTATTCACATTTACAGAATAAATAAAAATATATTTTCTTACTTTGAGATGGTCAAAGCCGACATAGGTTGCCATGCGTTGATTGTTTTCGGGCCAAGCAGCGCGGGGGCCGGCAAGCCACCGCAGCTGCTCCAGACCTGTGTTAGCTAGCTGGCTAGCTTCTGCTAGCCAAGCCATGAGCTAGTGTTGGAGCGGCGGCGCGATCAATCTGCAGCTGCTGCTCCAGCCGCTGCTCCAGCCTGAGACGTCCACAGAGCTATTCCAGCTAGTAATTAATCCACATGATGCGATCCTGGTCACCAGTGTTCAAAAGGCCGGCTCCCGTGTTAGCTCCAGTGTTAGCTCTGGAGCTAGCCAGGCCGGAGGTGTAGCCAGGCCGGCCGGAGGTGTTCGCACGGCGGCCTGGCACGATCGGCGATAAATCCGCTGCTGCTTGAGACATCCACAAAGTTCACAGAGACGTTTCCAGCTAGTAATTAATCCATATGAAGCCATCCTGGTCACCAGTCTTCGTCCGGCTCTCGGCAGCTAACCTAAGATGGCGTCCGGTGTTCTACATTAATTTGTGACCGGAGACCCCAGTGACTGAACCTAAAATAGCGTCCGGTGTTCTACATTAATTTGTGACCGTGTAAACTGAAGACCTACTTCCTGTTGCCCAAGATTGCTCAAAAATTGCTCAAAAATGATCAGAAATGATCTTTTTTATCATAATTATTATTTATAAAGCCTTTAAAACAACCAGAGCTGCAACAAAGTGATGTACACATGAAATTAAGAACATTTAAACACAAAAAAAAAAAATATATATATATATATATTTTTTTTTAATTCATATTTTTATTAAATATGATATGTTCGTAAGTCCCGTGGTTCGCAGGTCGATGGGGTCGTAGGTCGGGGGTTACCTGTATATGTCAAAGTGTGTATGTTTTTCCTTTTTTTTTTTTATTTATCCAACCCAAGACTTGGTATGTATGACAGCTAACTGTAAAATGTGATTCAGACGTTATAGCTTTTAACAATTTTGTCTCTAAAAGGTATGTCTATTTTTTTTGTGTAACCTAAACTAAACGATTTCTTGCAATAATTTTGTATATCGATGCTGTAAAATTTTATTTATTTATTTGTATGGCCACTTTCTTGGTTTAAAGTTTTCTTTTTTAAACTGTATTTATTGTTAACAAGTTCTTTTTCGTGAATACAGGCTTAAATTCTCTATATTGAAATTAAAATTTCATTTTGATCACAAGTTGTTCCATTAATAGTTTTTCCTAAAGTGTCTTTTAGATTTTTATTCAGAGAAAACTGTAAGCTTGAGTTGTAATTATGATTTGGCTGTTGTACTTAATTGGCTTTAAAATTATTCTAAAATTGTTTGTTTCAAAGATCATTTCAGTATGAAATCTGATCAGTATTTTATAAAAACCTAAGTAGAACTCTAAATATCATATGCTCACAGTAAACATCCTCTCACTGTGTGTGTGCCCCCCGAACACCATCAGACACAACATTGTCTCTGGGTTGTCCGCCAGCTCCTGATCATATGACAATGCACAGCGTGCATTTCAGTTCATAATTACTGTGTACATCCAGAAGATTTCATGCAGCACTTGAATCAGTCTTCTTGTTTACTGCAACAGTTCTTTCTTCTTTATCAAGTTCGCTGAAACAGTTCTTGAGTAATCCTTTTACAGTTCACGGATGTCATTCTTTTTGTGTGCCCCTCAAAATACTCTCAGCGCTTGGACGTGACTGGTCAAGTTCCTTTATGAGCCATCTTCTAGTTCAGCCACTTGTACTCCGGGCTCAGTGCCTCTATTCTTTTATTTTCATGATAGTTGTTTTCCGGCCTTAATGGTTTTGAGAAATACACCCAGTAAGTAATCCATTCACCGTGGCACAAAACAAAAATCTATTAGCATTATCTTATATTATTTTCACAAAATCAAAGTTCATACTGAAAGATCACTATTATTACAGAGCTTTAAATCAATTTTAAAATTGTAGCACACACTTGGTGATATTGTTCAGTTTTTCTAACATAAATAAAATTATTTCTGCATTTAAATCATTTTAGTTCTATATTTTTAGACCAGAGAGATCCAATCTAAGTAAAAAAACATTATTCTGGTACAGAGAGACAAAGATGTAACTTTTAATCATTATTTACCTAAAGTGTTATAACATCAATTGCATTTAAAGTAAATCTATAGTAAAATTTGAAAATTATATTTATTTGTTAATGAATAAAATACATACAACTGTTCATAAAGGTTTGAATGAAAGTAATTATTTAAAGTTCCAATTGCTCTCTGCACAAAAACTTTCTGCCCTAGAGACGAAATGCAGAATCTGCACTCGAGTCTATTCTTAGCACCGAGCTTGCTTCAGATTGCATGTCAATTCCTTTTATGGTAATTCATGAGCCACACTCAAAACAGGACACAGACGCTCTTTTATTTACCCCTTTATATTGCTCTGTTCGGCAAGATAAACCAACACCCCTTCTTCTCCAAGTTTAATGCTTTTCCTGTTAAAGGTGAGTACAGTTTTATTCTTTATTCTTTCATACAGTGTACGTTGTTATCAGAACGAATATATAGTTTTAGAATGAATTTATATTCTACTCAGTTTCCTGTTAGTTTCTCATATGAGGCTGTTTGTGTGTGCGTGTGTGTGTATGTTTTTCCACTGGTCTCACATAGCCCGCAGCCAAAGCACGAGAGGGGTGGACGATACATGCATGTGAGTGTGTGGAAATTAGATCTAAGGGAGAGCTGGACCTCCGAGACCCAACACATGGTCCCAGAAACCAGCAACACATGGGCTTCTTCATGGACTGTGAGTATTTAACATATTATATAGTCTTTTATACTTCAATTCTTCCCTTCCACTGTCTTAAATAAACATCTGAGATGTCTAAACTTAATCAGGTTTTGTTTGACATTATAAACTCATGTTTTTCACATCGTGTAACCAACGCAGAGGTTTCCGTGTTCGTGTGTTCATTCTGACTGTGTGTGCGTGGGTGCGTGGGTGGCTGTTGTTGCTCTTGGACTCAAACATCTTCACAATTCAAACCATAAATTGATTTATATACTTATATAATACTTTTTTTTTTTTTGATTTCACCACACCCAAAAACTTCACACTACCATCTGTGTATTTTATACCCATTTATACAGAACTGCACGATCTTCACAAAGCTAATTTAAAGAAATCATTCTAACGAGACTAATCAGAGCTTTGGATCACATTCATACACTTAAGGGACACTAATTTTATGTTGTTTATTACACTTTGAGAACGTGTCCTGTATAATTCTTATCTTCTGTGTGTACGTGAGTTTACCCAAACTCTGATGATGTCTGTGTAAAAATGTATGTGCGTGTATCTCTTCTGTTTCTCATTTTGCTGTGGGGACGTTTTCCTCACATGTCCGTGTGCATTTGCTGGCTCCCTGTACTGGCCCATAGCCAAAGGCGTTGTCTCCAATTTTTTTCTACACAGTGTATTTAAGATAAACATTTATGTATACGTAAATTACTCTTAAATGTAACACTTTTTCAAGTCTTTACATTCTAAGACCAGAAACAACAGTACGTTTTGTTTAAAACTAATGTATGTGTGTGATCATCTTCATTTAATCCTTTCTGTGTGTTTTGCTTCATTTCATGGAACATCTGTTATCTATCAAGGCCCTGGCGTAGCACATAAGAAGAAGAGAAAAGAAAAAAAGAAAACCACAGCACAAACAACCATTTGACTCTTCTCAACTCAAAACAACTTTTTCTTCACATCCAACAAAATCAGATGACAGCTTCCAGTGTAACAACGATCAAGCACATCAGAAATCTTAGAAGAAATTTAATACTTTTCAAAAGTCTAACTCCAACTTCCTTAGAAAAAACATTCCTCATCTCCTCTCAAGCAATACTACGAGACAGCTAGTTTAAACAGGAAATTCCAAACACAGCAAACAATTATTTTAACAAGCAGAAATTACTCTCACATCTAAAGTTTTCCAACAGCACATTCTATGCATATGTAAATACCGGCAGAAAGAGCGTAGCCTCTTTCAGACAGCTAAAGTTCACAACAATGCCTTCCTCCACATAGGAAAGGCAGCATTCTAATAATAGCACGGACGTGTAGCTTTTTTGTACAGCTCACACTGTCCTCCCTGTTCAACTCTAAACAACAGCTGTATTATGGTTGCTATTATGTCTAATGTTGTATCTTTACACTTTAATCATTTATTAACACATTATTTATTTAATATTTTATTAACACTATTATTTTATTATACTTTTAGTACATTTTATGCTGTTTAATCATAGCTATTAATAAATTATATTATTAAATATTAAATTAAATATTAAATATTTGTATTTGAATGTACATGTACAGTTTTTAATAAAGATATTTGTTTTATTCAACTGTGCACAGTTATGCTTTTCAGGCCTTTAATGATGTTATGATGTTATTCTCACTCAAACGCGTTGTACCGGTATGATGTTATTCTCACTCAAACGCGTTGTACCGGTATGTGTTGCATTTTACTAAATTTGGTGCCAAATTTAACATACTTATAAAATCTAATCGCTTACCACGTAGAAAAACTCCTGCCTTACGTGACTGTAATTACAGCTTTTATACCCAATTTTTTTCCCCATTAGACAAAAAAAAAGGACTGAATGATTATTTCAGCTTTTAAACCTTACTTCTGTTGCTTTTTCCTCTGCACCTAGAAACTGTACGTACAGCTTTTAACCTCCTCTTGTCTTTTAGATACAAGGAGACTAGTGATCATCTAGCTTTTATACAACCGGTTTACCAATACAGCTTTAATTTCATACAAGTGCTTGTAACACAACATGCAAATTTAGTTTTACCAAGTCTAAAGCACATTTTCAAACTGTATTTTTACTGCAGTGTCGACACGGAAAGCTGTTTTTATATCCAATTAATTCCAATTTGACTGTCAGCTTATGAAAACTATTTTAAGTTTCAATTTGTATTCATTGTTAACAGCCAAAACTTGCAGGTTTTTCAATATCTGCCCCTGCTGGCAACAAAAAGTCCTCGGTTTATATTTCAAGGGTTCAAGAGCCCTGACCAGGCTTCTTCCACCAGCTGAGAAGGAAAAAAATCACTTATACAATAAAATAAAACATATTTACCAAATGGCCCAATATTTCTTCCAGTCTTAGTCAGCAGAAAAAGGCAGCCAGATCAGAGGGCCACCGTACTGAGCCACCAATTGTTGAGGCATTCTGTCCTCATATTAAATAACTGAAACGAGGAAACCTTCTTTCTTTGCCAGCAGGAGGAATTCTTTTAATAGGTTAAGATGGAACAAATACAACCGAACAGTCCATACCAAATCTGTGTCCAGAATAGCAATGCAGATTCATTTATACCTTCATCTGACGTCATTACTTATGTAATTTCCCGAAAACAGTTTCAACAGAGAATGAAAACAATTCTCAGAACAGGGCCTGTTTCCCATCAGTAATGGGAGCTTCACACGAACATAAACAGTTTAGTTTATCTCAGAGGATAAACTCAGTGTTAAAAGATTAAGATTAATGACTTTGTTATTTTGGTTCTTTACCAGATGTTCTATGAACTTCTGAACTGACTGTAATGTTTACCAAGACCTACAAATATATATATCAAAACCTACAGAACCAACAAAGAGGAAATAATGAATGTAGTAAAAAATCTTACAGACAAGAGATCAAGGGACTGTGTGGACATGGATATGATGTTTGTAAAGGACATAATGAGCCATGTTATTGAGCCATTACATACATATGTAATTTATCATTTTCAACAGGAATATTTCCAGATAATATGAAAGTAGCTAAGGTAGTTCCTCTTTTTAAAAATGGTGATAAATGTGTGTTCAACAATTATAGACCTATATCCTTGTTACCACAGTTTTCAAAAATTCTTGAAAAACTATTTGTAAACAGACTAGATCAATTTATAGATAAACAAAATATTCTAAGCAACAGTCAGTATGGGTTTAGAGCAAAAAACTCTACATCAATGGCTCTCATGGAATTAATGGAACAAATAACTACTGTTGTCAGTCAAAAACAATATTGTATCAGTATTTTTGTTGATTTAAAAAAAGCATTTGATACTATTGATGAAATGTTGTGATCAAGCCTTGCTTGTGGGAGTGATGGCGCAGAGGTTAAGAAGGTGTGCTTGTGATCGGAAGATCGCCGGTTCAAGCCCCGGTACTGACAACATCAAAGATGTGGGTGGGATAAGTGAAGCGGTCACACCTGTCTCCACCCTCATCTGCCCCACTCTGGGCCCTTGAGCAAGGCCCTTAACCCACACCATCTGCTCCCCTGGGAACCCTAGATATCAGCTCTCTACTCCACACAGAGGGTTGTGGTTGCTCGGTGGTCTGTGGTTGTGTCAGGAAGGGCACCCGGCATAAAAACAACTGCCAAATCTTCGTGCGACTAGATCGCTGTGGTGACCCCTAACGCAGGGAAAAAGCCGAAAGAAGAAAAAAATTGATACTATTGATCACACCATTCTCCTTGAAAAACTGAACAAATATGGTATTAGAGGCCTAGCATTACAGTGGGTATCTAGCTACTTGAAAGATAGGAAACAATTTGTACAAATAAATGATGTAAGATCTGACCTCTGTAATATCACATGTGGAGTTCCCCAAGGCTCTGTACTTGGACAAAGCTATTTATTTTATATGTGAATGACTTGGTAAATGTGTCAGGACTCCTTAAATGTGTACTTTTTGCTGATGATACCACATTTTTCTGTTCAGGCGAAGATATAGAACAAATGTTGGAATTGATAAAGACAGAATTTGTCAAGATACAAACTTGGTTTAAAATAAATAAATTATCATTAAATCTAGAAAAAACTAATTACATGATATTCAGTAATAAAAAGAAAACTGTTGATGTTCCACTCAAAATTGAGGGTGTTGAGATTTGTAGAGTGAGTGAGGTGAAGTTTTTGGGTGTTATCATTGATGACAAACTGACATGGAAACAACACATAAATTCTGTAAGAATAAAAATAGCTAAATCGATTGCAGTACTGTACAAAGTCAGAGACCTATTGAATGATAAAGCTCTGTATTTGTTGTATAACACAATCATTGTTCCACACTTAATCTATTGTATTGATGTTTGGGGGAATGCGTGTAAAACAATCACAAAGCCTATTTTTGTATTACAGAAAAGAGCTGTAAGAATTATCACTAGAAAACATTACCGTCATCCATCAAGTACATTATTTTATCAACTGAAGTTATTGAAGTTCCATGATTTGGTAGACTATAATATTTTATCAGTTATGTATAGGGCTCAAAATAATGCATTACCTTTAAATATCCAAATGCATTTTGTTAAAAGACAAAGTTGTTATAATCTTAAGGGGACAGAGATGTTTGTAAAACCACAATTCAGAACTAGTTTGAAGGGACGTTCTACCTCAATCCAGGGAATTAGATTATGGAATGGCTTGGAGAATGTAGTTAAAAATGCCAAGTCAATGTTTACATTTAAGAAAATGATCAAAACGAATGTGTTAAAAAATATATATGAAATAGCGTAATGTGTATTGTATTAGTTAGAAAATTAGAAAGAGTTAGTCATTTTGTACTGTTGGTTGAAGATTATTATTGTTTAATCTGATTGTTGGAAAAAAGGGGCAGATATAATAAGATTTATTCTTCTTTCTGCTACCTTTCATTTTTTGATATTTTGTACATTATCATTTATGGGATTGTCTTGTATTGTTTCTTTTTTTTAATGAACAAATTTAATAAACATAAACATAAACATTATTCCTCTTACTATGATTTTCGAGGATTGAATATGATCCCGCAAAACATCCAGCAGCTTGCTTCTCTCAGTGTTTGCAGCGCACAGCCGCTCCGAGGTGTACTCCATGCGCGAGACGCGCGTCTCAGCCTACGTCAGCCTGTCCTGCATTGCAGCCACTGTTGTAGTCAATTCAGACATTTTCGGATTTATTGTAGTAACATCAGCAGCCACACTTTGTAGCATATTATTCATTTTAACAACTTCAGTATATAAAGTCGCCAAGTTAGAAGTTGTTTTGTCGAGTTTGTCTCCATGTTAAATAAAGGTTGAATGAATGTTGTGGGCTGCTGCAGGTAGACACACGGCCTGCGCCCCTCGAAAGCCCTGAGGCAGCCATTGTGGGATTAAGTGGCTTATTTTACTCCGAAAAGTACAAAAATATTTTGTGCATCACAGCGGAAGAAGAATGGCACAAAGTAGAAGCCCCCCACCTGAAATATCCAGCAAATTATCACATTGGGAAGCGGAGAGTTCCTAGCCAGCTGCTATCTTGTTCGCCGTGCTCACGTGACTCTCAAATATCCTATCTTTATATTTGTTTGTGAGACTTTCTCATGAAATTCAATCATTATTGATAAACTCCCTACTCTTTCTCCATTAACTGTTCTTGATAGTCTTTTTAGTGTTTGTACCTGTGCACCAACAATATTCCTTTTTATTTTATTTTAATCTTCTTCCACTGGAATACCATAGATCACTCCACGAACAGTTTTATTTTCTCCTATTATCTTTCTTTCTATGACCATTTTTTACAAATGTTCTCAACATCCATCCATCCATCCATCCATTTTCGTCCGCTTATCCGGGGTCGGGTCGCGGGGGTAGCAGCCTAAGTAGGGAGGCCCAGACTTCCCTCTCCCCAGCCACATGGAGCAGCTCCTCTGGGGGAATCCCAAGGCGTTCCCAGGCCAGCCGAGAAACATAGTCCCTCCAGCGTGTCCTGGGTCTTCCTCTGGGCCTCCTCCCGGTGGGACATGCCCGGAACACCTCCCCAGGGAGGCGTCCAGGAGGCATCCTAACCAGATGCCCGAGCCACCTCAACTGGCTCCTCTCGATGTGGAGAAGCAGCGGCTCTACTCCGAGTCCCTCCCGGATGACTGAGCTTCTCACCCTATCTCTAAGGGAGAGTCCAGACACCCTGCGGAGAAAACTCATTTCAGCCGCTTGTATCCGAGATCTCGTTCTTTCGGTCACAACCCAAAGCTCATGACCATAGATGAGGGTGGGAACGTAGATCGATCGGTAAATTGAGAGCTTTGCCTTTTGACTCAGCTCTCTCTTCACCACGACAGACCGGTACAGCGCCCGCTTCACTGCGGATGCTGCACCTATCCGCCTATCGATCTCACGCTCCAGTTTTCCCTCATTCGTGAACAAGACCCGAGATACTTAAACTCCTCCACTTGGGGCAGGACCTCATCCCCGACCCGGAGAGGGCATGCTACCCTTTTCCGGCTCAAGACCATGGCCTCGGATTTGGAGGAACTGATCCTCATCCCGGCCGCATCACACTCGGCTGCAAACCGCTCCAGCGAAAGCTGTAGATCACGATCTGATGAAGCCAATAGGACCATATCATCTGCAAAAAACAGAGAAGCGATTCTAAGGCCACCAAAACGGATCCTCTCAACACCTTGGCTGCGCCTAGAAATTCTGTCCATAAAAGTTATGAACAGAATCGGTGACAAAGGGCAACCTTGGCGGAGTCCAACTCTCACTGGAAACGAGCCTGACTTACTGCCGGCAATGCGGACCAAGCTCTGACACCGGTCGTACAGGGACCTAACAGCCCATATCAATGGGCCTGGTACCCCATACTCCCGGAGTACCCCCCACAGAACCCCCCGAGGGACGCGGTCGAATGCCTTTTCCAAGTCCACAAAGCACATGTAAACTGGTTGGGCAAACTCCCACGCACCCTCCAGGACCCTGCTGAGGGTGTAGAGCTGGTCCAGTGTTCCACGACCAGGACGAAAACCACACTGCTCCTCCTGAATCCGAGGTTCGACTATCCGACGGACCCTCCTCTCCAGAACCCCTGAATAGACCTTACCAGGGAGGCTTAAGAGTGTGATCCCCCTATAGTTGGAACACACCCTACGGTCCCCCTTTTTGAATAGGGGAACCACCACCCCAGTCTGCCAATCCAAGGGAACTGCCCCCGATGTCCACGCGATATTGCAGAGTCGCGTAAGCCAACACAACCCCACAACATCCAGAGCCCTAAGGAACTCAGGGCGAATCTCATCCACCCCCGGAGCCCTGCCACCGCGGAGCTTTTTAACCACCTTGGCGACCTCAGCACCAGAGATTGGAGAGCCCGACCCAAAGTCCCCAGGCTCCGCTTCCTCAGTGGAAGACGTGCCAGTAGGATTGAGGAGGTCTTCGAAGTATTCCGCCCACCGACTCACAACATCCCGAGTTGAGGTCAACAGCACGCCATCCCCACCATAAATGGTGTTGGTCGCGTACCGCTTTCCCCCCCTGAGACGCCGGATGGTGGACCAGAATCGCCTCGAAGCCGTACGGAAGTCATTCTCCATGGCCTCTCCGAACTCCTCCCACGCCCGAGTTTTTGCCTCAGCAACCACCCGAGCCGCATGCCGCTTGGACTGTCGGTACCTATCTGCTGCTTCCGGGGTCCCACAGGCCAAAAAGGCCCAATAGGACTCCTTCTTCAGCCTGACAGCATCCCTCACCCCGGTGTCCACCACCGGGTTCGAGGGTTGCCACCACGACAGGCACCAACAACCTTGCGGCCACAACTCTGATAAGCTGCCTCGACAATAGAGGCGCGGAACATGGCCCACTCGGACTCAATGTCCCCCGCCTCCCTCGGAACGTGTTCAAAGCTCTCCCGGAGGTGGGAGTTAAAGCTCCGTCTTACGGGAGACTCTGCCAGACGTTCCCAGCAGACCCTCACAATACGTTTGGGTCTGCCAGGTCTGACCGGCATCCTCCCCCACCATCGGAGCCAACTCACCACCAGGTAGTGGTCAGTTGACAGCTCCGCCCCTCTCTTCACCCGAGTGTCCAAGACATGCGGCCGCAGATCAGATGAGACGACAACAAAGTCGATCATCGAACTGCGACCTAGGGTGTCCTGGTGCCAAGAGCACATATGTACACCCTTATGCCTGAACATGGTGTTCGTTATGGACAATCCATGACGAGCACAGAAGTCCAACAACAGAACACCACTCGGGTTCAGATCAGGGGGGCCGTTCCTCCCAACCACACCCCTCCAGGTCTCACTGTCATTGCCCACGTGAGCGTTGAAGTCCCCCAGCAGTTCTCAACATGTAAAGCCTTGTTTTTTTGTTCTTCAGTTTTACAAGTCACTAATAAGTTTCCTTCTCTTAACATCTTCACCATTTTTACATCCCCTATCTTCTTATTTATTTCTTTGACATCAGAATGGGGCATATGTTACCCTGCTCTTCTTTATTTTTTAGTTTTAATAATGTTTTAAATTCATCTCTCACTACTTTTTTCCTTACTACCCTTTCTTCGGCCGCGTTGTTCCCCTCCAACTCTCTTTTATTACCCTGACTGTCCTTCGTCTCTTCCTCCATTGTATTTCTTCCTTGTCCCCTCCCGCTACCTACCGGTGTCCACTCCTCAAAATCCATGTCTGTCTCATCTCCTACCTGTGTTTCCATCCGAACCATTCACATACCAGTTTATGCCAGTTTCCGCCAGTTCCAAAGTTCAAAAAATGGGTCAAATACCGATAATCCGTCCAAAAAGTTTTAAATTCCACGCCCAACAGTTTCACTTCCATCCAAACAACTCCCCGTGTTGTCCTTCGTCCCTTCCTCCATTTTATTACTTCCTCGTCCTCTCCCTTTACCTACTGGTGTCCACCCCTCAAAATCCATGTCTGTCTCATCTCCTACCTGTGTTTCCATCCAAACCATTCACATACCAGTTAATGCCAGTTTCCGCCAGTTCCAAAGTTGAAAAACTTGTCAAATACTAATAATCCGTCAAAAAAGTTTTAAATTCCGCGCCCAACAGTTTCACTTCCCAATCTCCAGCATCTGCTGCCTCAAAGGGAGCTCTTCTGCAGCCTCATGTAGCTCATGTAGCTCATTAGTGAGATGATCCACAGCTGTTGCTCACTGGCACCACCCTGGACTCAGGACCATGCAGAGAACTGGAACCCTACAATTTTATCCCAATATGAATAAAGTTCAAGCATAATTTGAGTTTCCTTCTATCCTGGATTTTCACCTAAGCTAATTCTTGACAGTTTTCACTTATGCCACTGACAAACTGACTGTAAATAGGAGTCACAAAACATACTTCCAAAATCACTGCCATTAGAAATACTAATTCTAAGAATTTTTTTTAAAAGTGTATTGCTGGTAACTGGTGTTAGACACAAAATTTACCCTTGTCCCAGGACTTAATTTGTAAACTGATCAATGCCGCAGTGCAAATAGTGGGTGGCCCAGTGGGGACGGAAAAGGGGGGTGCTCGGGCTGATGCATAAAAGTCCATGCTCAATAATCCAGGTATAAAGTGGCCCATTAATAGCCAGACATGAGGTAAATTGGGCTATGGGCCACTTTGCTTGCCATATACACACACACGCACGCACACACACACACACACACACACACACACACACACACACACACACACACACACACATATATA
>JBBPBX010029040.1:0-36140 GCA_038048925.1 Garcialebias charrua | reverse complement strand
GACGTCAGCCAGAAGGAGAAAAGTCAGCAAAAGATCAACGTGAAAAAATACCACGTGCATCCAAAATTCAATGGAGGATTTGACCATGACATTATGTTACTTGAGGTATACTAACACTATAAAAATGCATGGTAATTTCCGTCAAGTATATAATTTTTCTTTAGCTACTTTGTGTTTAAATTTGAACCATTAAAGCTGATATAAATGATCGTACCATCACGAATAAATGTATTTAAAGTAGTTCATCCTATCAATTGTGCTGCTTTACAAACATTCACAGACTGTAAGTAAAAAAAAAAATTATATATATATATATATATATATATATATATATATATACATACTGTATATATGAATGACACATTAACGTGCTGTTAACCTTACAGCTGGGAAAAAAATGGCCAAACTGAACAAGTATGTGAAACTGCTTGGACTGGTGGAGAAAGATGAAAAAATCCCTGCGGACGTTAACTGTGCTGTTGCTGGATGGGGCAACACTGGGCCTACAGAGCCTTCTTCAAATCTTCTCAAAGAGGCCACAGAGAAGATATAATCTATCGCCGAGTGCAAACGTATTTGGAAAGAACATTTCACTTCCCAGCATATGATTTGCACTATGTTCAACAAAAAAGATGGAGGAGTGTGTCAGGTAATTAAAGAGGTGTGAATTACAATATACTGTATATATAAAAAATATATAAAATAATACACAAGTTCTTTTTTTTCCTCTTTAGGGGGATTCTGGTGGACCACTTATTTGCAACACCAAGCTTCAAGGCATAACTGCCTACACAGCTAAAAAGGCATGTGACGATCCAAAATATCCCCATGTCTTCACTAAAGTTTATTTCTTTCTTCCCTGGATCAAGACAGTGATGAGGAAATAAGACAATACTTCATTGTCCAGATTATGTAAAAAAAAAAGAAGTAAAATTCAAGTGTTGAATCAAGTTTTAGTGTGAGCAAAAAAAAAATGCTTTGCATGTGGCAGGGAAAATGTTTATGTTTGCAAATTCTACAATAAAATATGTTGCTTATATGTGTGCGTGCCTCTTTGTAAATTATTTGCAGAGCGTTGAGCAACCATTTCCAGCGTTTGTTTTAAAAGTTTAAATTTAAGCCATGTCACATTACGCTGTGAATGTTTTGTTTTCTAAAGATTTAACAAACTGCATTTTAATTCAAAACCTTCCTGCAACAGTGCTAACCACCACACAAATTATTTTCTCTTCTACGTTGACCTTTTTACAGATATGCACTGGTACGTTTCTTTTGACTGCTCCCTTCTTCAGGGGTTATCACAGCGAATTAACTCACATGAAAGATTTGGCAATTTGTTTTACACGGGATGCCCTTCCTGACTCAACCTGGGCTTGAACCCACAACCTCAGGATTACAAGATTAGTATCCAGTCTATGGATACTAATGAGCAAGCTCCAAATCAGTATTTTGTAATACATTGTGGTCTAAATAGGATTTATGCCAACATTCAGTTATTTTATTTGTTGTTTGTGTATAGTATTTGTTAATATCACTAACTATGGCCTCATCTGATAAACTACTTATGATAAATGATTCTTAAGTTTGATGATACATCTTGTTGTTCGCCTTTATCAATGGTTGGTATTCTGCCAATATGTTCTATGGTAGCCATCACAAGCTGCTATGAATGTACTGGGGCACAGTGTGCCAGAGTTTACACACATTGATATCTGCCAAAAGGTCAGTTATCAATCAATAATACCAACTTATGTGATAGTTTTTGTTCTGTGTGACTTGGAAAATTAAATTAAATTTTAGACAGGAAAAAGGCCTTGGTTTGAAGTGAGCTGTGAAGTTCTTTGTGCACATTGTGGTTAAAAAGGCCTAAACACCTTCTACCTTGTAACAGTACCAGTAACTAGCTAACAAACGACAAAAAGAAAGAAAAATAAAACACTACAAATAAGAATAATAAAGTGTATTACCTCATTATGAGTTTGTAGAATTTCACAGGACATACATTTCTGATTTGCTATGAGGTTATTTTCCAACATTCCAAAGCTACAATAATTGTAAATTTGATATGTCTCGATACAAGGTAAAACAAGTAAGTTTCTTGATAAACCTGGGGAATTAACAGTATTGACTTAAACGTGCAGCAGTCAGTTAGGTGTGAATACATCTTGTTTGTGTGAACCTGTTTGACACCTTTGCCCACAAAGTTTCTGTATGAGAGTGTTTGGAGGTCGACTAGAAAAGGGTCAGAAACCCAGCAGAATGTTCAGCTTTCCCCTCCGTGCAGCCATGATACACACACGCCACATGGTTTTCATCCTTCTATTGGTCACTATCACTGGTAAGATGAGATTATTATTATAATTATTATTTTTAATGGCAACTATTTGTCATGTTTCTATTGATTTGACCTCGTTTCATTAAAGGGGCTACAGAAAGCAGCATAGTAGGGGGTCGGGTTGCAAAGCCCCACTCCAGACCCTACATGGCATCACTCCAGTTTAAAGGACACCATTCATGTGGTGGAGTACTGATTCAGAAGGACTTTGTTCTAACTGCAGCCCACTGCAAATAGTAAGTGTGTAGCAAAAAGTTTTCCACATTAACTTGTTTTTATTAATAGTAATGCTTTATGTGGGATTTTTATTTTATTTTACTGTAGGCAGTTCAATGTTTCTTTTTCATGTTTGCTGTTTTTTTTAGTCTTGAACCCATTCTGTGTAGTCTGTGGGAGATTTGCATTATGATTTTACATCGTGATAACAATAATAACAACATTTTAAAAAAAAGAATGTCCAGTCTAGTTTTAAATATGGAGTTTTCTTAATACTGTATAGTCTCTGAGGTTTTTAATAAAACACTAAATGTTTTTCAGTCTTGATGCAGGTGAGATGACAGTGGTTCTTGGAGCGCATGACATAACTAAGAAGGAAAAAACTCAGCAGTTGTTCCAAGTTGCAAAATACTTTCAGCACCCCAATTTCACTGGAGGATTTGACTACGACATAATGTTACTTAAGGTAAACTAAAATTGTGGGGGACAATGTAAAAAACAAGTTCTTAAAAAAAAAAACTGTTTTGTTTATCAGTCAAAATTAATTTGTTTAAATCAAATGAAACTAAGAGAGACATACGGTAAATCCCTTATAAAGAAAAAAAAAAACTTTGAACATTTTTATAAAATAAATCACATCAAAAATAAAAACAAGAGAAAATGCAACTGTAATGTGTTTTTAATTACAGCTGAAAACCAACGCTAAACTGGATAAGTACATCAAGCCCATTGGACTACCAAAGAAAGATGGGAGCACCCCTGCCACCGTTAAATGTGCCGTTGCTGGCTGGGGCAGAACTGGGCCCAAAAAGCCCACTTCAAATGTTCTGAAGGAGACCACAGAGAAGACGCAATTCAACGCAGAGTGTAAATGGATTTGGGGAGAAAATTTCAATCCTCTGCGTATGGTTTGCACCAACTTCAAGAAGAAGGGAGGAATATGTGAGGTAACGGAAGTGCATCAAAAATACCGTATTTTTCGGACTATAAGGCACACTTAAAATGCTTAAATTTTCTAAAAAAAATTGACAGTGAGCCTTATAATCTGGTGCACATTATGTATTAATTCTGCTTGTGCTTACTGACCTCAAACTTATTTTATGTGGTTTTTGGGAATGAGTTGAATAAAGTTGGACTTATCTGTTTTGTTTTGCTTAATGCACATTATAATCTGATGCACCTTATAGCCCGAAAAATATGGTATATTTATAAAATAAAATAAAAATACATAACACTGATGATTAAATGTTATGCAACTAATTTTATTCATGAAAAATATGTTATCTCTTGAAAGATTGTAATCAAGTCTTCCTCCTACCATGTCTTTAGGGGGATTCTGGTGGACCACTTATCTGCAACACCAAGCTTCAAGGCATAACTGCATACAATGCTCAAAATGAGTGTGATAATCCAAAATATCCCCATGTTTTCACAAAAGTCGGTTTCTATCTTCCCTGGATCAAGACAGTGCTGAAGCAATAAGGCAATGCCACATGAGGATTTCTTCCTCTAGCTGAAATAACCTTAAAAAATTACCTTAATAATTATTATTTTTTAATTAATGTAGAGGAAAGAAAAATGTAACTGTTTTGCATGTACCAGAGGAAATTACTGTATTTGCAAAATCTAAAATAAAATATTTTTATGTCTCTTTATTTCTCAAAGCAGCTTAAAGCCCTTTTGTAAATTATATGTACTGTAAATGTTTATTTATTTATGTTTTAATATTTTACAGATATGATATTTATATAGTCAATTCTACAAGTTTCAGGCCAGTCACAAGAAGTGGAAGAGGTTGGGTCATTGTCTGTGAGTGCCATAAGTTAGAGGGTGTGAGAGCCAGATGTAAAAGTAAAACCACAGACCGCTGCATGTGCATTTGTGGAGGTTAGTCATAGTGCAAACTTTTGAAGTTGAATCTCTTTCTGTCTGTGAAACCTGTCATCTGCAACAATAAAATATACAAATATTAAAACAAATAAACAAAAGATGCAAATACACTTTATTATTACAAAATAAGTAAATACAAGTTCATGCAGAAACAATTTAAATAATCTAAATACATTAATCTCTGACAATCTTACAATAATAATATTAACTTACCTGACTCGGATCTCTGGTGAAATATCTCTTCTCTATTACCTGCAAAGAGCATTTATTGTAAAATTAGCCCTACAGAAGACAAAGTACTTTAAAAGTTCATACTGACAATTCATAAATTAGGCATCTTGTTCCAGTGTGGTCTACTTGAGTACAATTATTACCGTATTTTTCGGAGTATAGGTCGCACATTTTTACCATTTTTCCATGGCCTGCGACCTATATTCAGGTGCGACCTATATATGGCTTTTTATCACTTTCGGCGAAACAAATTTTTAAATCCAGCTCATTTCACAATTACGTTCATTTATTAAGGAAAAGTTCAGCTCAGACACATATTTGCTATAATTTTTATCAAACAAATAATTGTTTTTAAGTGTTAATCTTCTTAAAAGCCTTGCTGTGCACTCCTGTGGCAGACATTTGCAGCAGAGCTAAACGTAGGTGCGACCTATACTCCAGTGCGACCTATCTAGGGATTTTTCCAATCTATTGGTAATGATTGGACAATGCGACCTATACTCCGGTGCGACCTATACTCCGAAAAATACAAATATTTTCATTATATGAGCATTCAAAGTGCAAACGAGGAAAATATTATGTTGAGATATTTATTTTAACTCATCTCAGAAATGATTCATGAGGTAACACACATTAACATTTGCATTTTTGTAGACCTTTGAAGAAAGGGTGAGTATATACTGCATCAAATATGGGAGAATAAGAGGATGAGTGTTCTTATTAAATATACATTTCTGTTCCATCAGCTTTC
The DNA here is from genome assembly GCA_038048925.1 of Garcialebias charrua. NCBI lineage: Eukaryota > Metazoa > Chordata > Actinopteri > Cyprinodontiformes > Rivulidae > Garcialebias > Garcialebias charrua. Next base: position 30,717 of record JBBPBX010029040.1, on the reverse strand, counting down.
TGGCCAACAAGATCCAAATTGCGGCAACAAAAATCTGAACACAAGGCTACAGAAAAGCAGCTCATAAAGCAACGGTTGAGGTCAAGATGACTTTGTGTTGTTGGTACACGTTATTTTAAATTATGATCTACTGACTCCATGATGCTATTTTGTCATACAAGCTGTATTTCAATTTTGTCGTATTCCTTTTATTTTTTTTAAACTTTAGATGAAATCCTTCAACCAAGCACAGATGTTTATCTGACAATTGTTCATGAAAAGTCAAAAAATAAATAAAATAAAACCTGCAGGATTTATGTGAATAGAAGTCTGTTCAGTTTATTTAAATAGTGCCAAGTCACAACAGAAGTCGTCTCAGGGCACTGAAGAGAAACATTCAAATTAGGGGTGCGAATCTCTCAGTGTCTGGAGATACGATTCGATTCCGATTTTTGATGCATCCACTCGATTAAAAATCGATTTTCGATTATAAAACGATTTTCATTCCAGGAGCGATTTTCGATTCAGAATCGAATTTCGATTCTGAAACGATTTTAAATTCTGAAACAATTTTCAATTGAAATCATGAAAAGATTAAACATGTAATGTAAACAAATAAAACATTTATTTAAAACAATAATGTATGCTTGTAGCAAACATTAATACTGTAATGTTAAATAATACAGTATAAATACAGCAGCCTGAATTGTGAGCAGATGGGTATATGAATAGAATGCAGCAGCTTTTATCGAGTCCCAGAGGTCACTGTCTCCAGTCCATCACGAATAATTCAAAATACAAACGTAAACAAAGATTTCAGCCTACTGTATTGCATAAACATTTAACTCAAAATAAAATAGACTGCAAAATCATTTTGCATTCATCCATGTTTCAAATGTGTATGGATGGATTTTGTTTAAAATATTTGTTTGGTAAATCTTTTCAACAACAGCCATCTATCCATCATCTTTACCCACTTTATCCTTATCGGGTCCTGGAGGTCACTGGTTCAGGTCAGATTTCTTCTTCTTTCTGCCACCTTTCATTTTATGTATTCTTTCATATACTATGATATATCGTTTTGTAAAAAAAAAAATTTTTTTTTTTTTTTTCAAAATCGATTTTGGGGCTTTTAGAATCGATTCTGAATCGCCAGGACTAAGAAAATCGATTCTTTAAAACATCGATTTTTTTTTCCTGCACCCCTAATTCAAATACATAAAAATTCAATGAATAACATTTATCTAAGGTAGGGTAGCCAGAAGATGGTGTCGGCTTCCTTTCTAAAATCCTCTGTTTGACAATCTGTACCGACCCAGACATCACCTGGCAACACATGACAGGACTCAAATTTCTCACCTTGTCATAGAACCTGCTAAGTTTCACAGCATTTGTTGTGCCAGCAGCAAGGTATTTTGGGTTGGTGCAGTCCTGAGAAAATAAGACATCACTTCAGCCACAAAACCAAAAAACATGTCAAAATCAATTAAACAAAATCCTGTGTGGTTAAGACAAAACCTTCTGTGTTAAATTTTACAATAGTTGAAGCGTTACATGGTTGATACTTTTTAAATACTAAAAATTGATTTACTTAAGCTACTTTCAAAATTATGCAAATAAACAATAATATCTAAAAGCATGTACCGGTACAGGTATTTGAAACATAAATATTGGATATATAATAAAGGATCTATATGATCGAGAGGAGCCAGTTGAGGTGGCTCGGGCATCTGGTTAGGATGCCTCCTGGACGCCTCCCTGGTGAGGTGTTCCGGGCATGTCCCACCGGGAGGAGACCCAGAGGAAGACCCAGGACGCGCTGGAGGGACTATGTTTCTCGGCTGGCCTGGGAACGCCTTGGGATTCCCCCGGAGGAGCTGCTCCAAGTGGCTGGGGAGAGGGAAGTCTGGGCCTCCCTACTTAGGCTGCTACCCCCGCGACCCGACCCCGGATAAGCGGAAGAAGATGGATGGATGGATCTATATGATGCGGTCTGAACTTTACCATACACAATTAAGTCAAACGTCCTTAAACTACGAGTTTGCACAAATTACGAGGACATGGCTGGCATCATCTGCATTTTGCTTGACCAATTTATTCATATTTTAAATGTATATGTTTGATGCACAGGAACTTTTCTGCATACATCTATGAATGAGGTCCATTGTGATGAAAGAAAGCACAAAATACACCTACGAGATTGATCTCCTCTGCATTAAAGTCTTCAGACAGGAACGCCGTCCGAGTGAGAACTTCATTCCGTTTGCTCTCTGGAATCTGATCCAACTTGGTTCCAATCAGCAATAAAGGCACTGGGTTCTCAACGAACTGCTCTCTGTCATATTCACTTCATCAGAAAAAGAAAGAAAGGTGCACTCTTAAGTGACTCATCACAAAGTAAAATTTTGACACATATGGATTTGTTGTGCTGTAAAGCAGAACAAAACGTACCCATTTGAGACGATGACTCCTGTTGGAGAGGAATCTTTATTTAAAGCTTCTAATGACCAGCGGTAGAGGTTCTGAGAGGATTTCTTATTCGTTAAATCATGCACTAATACAATTCCTAGAGAAAACAAAATATTTTGAAATACATGTTGTCATCTATGATGCCACATTTGTTTACACTGCCATTTAAAATCTCTTACCATTGACAGAATTGTAGAAGACCGCTCTTGTGCTTTTGATGCTGCTGGCACTGCCAACAGATCCTCCAACATCCCAAAGTTCAATGTAGAAGGTTTTCTCCTCTGGGGTTCCCTCTTTGTAGTCATGAATCTGTATGTGGAAAAAAAATATGCTGGTATATCAGTTATCATAACCTTAAATAAGTACGTATGATGTGAGAGACACAACTAGATGGTTTTGAATACAGTCATTTAATGGACTGATTGTGAATACACCCGCAAACAAATTTTACAAGAATTGTCAGACAATAATAATAATCCAGGTGCCAAAGCCAATAATTCTCAGTCTGTCCAGATGACTCGACTGAGAATTATTGTATAACACATTCAATGTTCAATTCTTAGGACTTCTGTATTATGGTAGCACATACTTAATGACAAAAAAATGTGTATTATATTGCCTATCATATCTGCATATGTGCAGACAACAAACACACACAAATTAATAAAAGACAAACCAAGTTATTTGGACTTTACTTCTGTTTTGTTAAACATATGAATGGTGGTAGACCAGCTTACCCGTACATCCACAGAGCAGCCAACAGTCCAAGATGGGTTTCCTAAAACTTGATTCTGACACAGCAGGTGAACTAAGGAACTCTTGCCCACCCCTGGGAATGACAAGAAAGAGTGGCAATGGGATTAACCTGTATAAATCAAGGTTGAATGGAAAAATAATTAAATAAATACTTTTAGTGTACAATATATAAAAGATTTCTGGGTTAGTTACAAAATAGCTTAGCCATAGGTAGTCAGTGAGCAGTAAATAGTGTTGTGTTTGTTTAAAACAAAAGGAAGGTAAACATTTGTGTAATTGAAAATCAATTTTACAGAATAAAAAGCAAATCTATAGCACAAGTTGATAAATAACTATTTATAGTTTTCCGTTTAAATAGGTAAATATTTCTGGGGTGAGCTGAGCTTCTTACTTTAAACTCCTTTTCGTTCATTTGTGTTTGACAACAACACGGAATGCTAGTTGGTATCAGCCTTTCAGGGCCCTTATTAAATATATTGTTACAACTAAAAAGAGTTGTGCAAATTACATGGTGTCAATTGTGAAAATAAGGTTTAACTTACCGGAATCCCCTAAAACTAATATTTTTACTCTATCGAGGGTGGCCATTTTTTGATAACAGAATGTACCGGAAATGAAAGGTTAAAGCCCGCCCAGAAAATATTTTTCTGTATTCTGATTGGTTAAAAAAAAATCACTCAGTTTGAATGCATTTTTTTTCCTGGCCGTGGCCAATAAGAATTTCAGGTCACAGTTTTGTTTCCGGGTTTTATAAACAGCTCTTCTCGCACGTTAGCTAAGCTAACAGCTTAACTACTCAGAGGAACTAAAGCACAGTGTGCGTTTTAACTCTGTTTCTGTTTGACAAAACGATCAAGAAACGTTAGTCTGAAATGGCGTAAGGTGTGTTTTTTTTAACGAAGAAACAGAGAAACAGGTAAGACGAATCTTTATTTTGAGATAAACTTGTTTAGAAATAGCACCAGATTCAGCATCATTCAAAAAAGCTTTTATAGTGGAACAGTACAGTAACCAGCAGGTAAACTGTTGTATACAGACTAATAATACGACTACGTTTTATTTATTATTTGTATCTGTCTTTGGTTAGTATTTCAACGAATATAATTTAAGCAAATTCAATGTAGAAGTGCTAAATGCATTAGCTTCGTGCTGTACCTGATAATATAAGCTTTTTCATCTGATTTTACTCATCAATCATAATCCCTATGACATTAATATATTTGCATCATGAGGATGGGGGAATGAAACAAAAAAGTTATGCGAATGCAACTGAACTATTACATTTAGGACTCTCCCACAGTTCTCAGTCCTTCTTGGTTAAGATGAAAAATGCTATCATTATCAATACACAAGACAAACTTTTAAAACAAAAACAAAGAAATTAGCTAAATAAAAACACATTAAATACAAATATTTGCAAGATGGAATAAAATGCACAACTTAAGAAGTTGATTAACCAAAGTATTTTTTTTATAAATTGTTATTAGTGATACGACTTTGTTTAAGCCATTATTTTTACCTAGCCTCCTGTCTCTTTTATTTCTTTACCCAAGAAAACAGATAATCAGCATTTTACAAAATCTCATTTTTCTCCATAGTTCCAGGATGATTGAACCAGAGCTTCTTACCGAGGTCCCTGCATCACTGAAGAGGCTCGCCAAGCAGGTCGTGAGGGGATTTTATGGTATAGAACATGCCTTGGCCCTAGATGTGCTGATCCGTAACCCATGCGTGCGAGAGGAGGACATACTGGAGCTGCTCAAGTTTGACCGGAAACAGCTTCGCTCTGTGCTCAACACTCTGAAAGCTGACAAGCTTGTTAAGTGCCGCATGAGAGTAGAGACAGCTCCTGATGGCAAGACAACACGCCACAACTACTATTTTATTAACTACAGGTTTTATGAGTTCTTTATAAAAATATTAAATTGGATTTGACAGTAACAGTTGCTTTTGTGAACTACAAGTAAGTTGTTTTTATTGTTTTAAAGGGTATTGGTCAATGTGGTAAAGTATAAACTGGACCACATGCGACGGCGCATTGAGACTGATGAACGAGACAACACCAGTCGTGCCTCCTTCAAGTGCCCCTGCTGCTTCAACACCTTCACCGACCTGGAGGCTGATCAGCTTTTTGATCCTATGACAGGTAAACATTAAGCACAAACCATGTTTGGGACATTGGTTGTGTTGCTCCTTATTAAGTTTGAAAGGTAGAAAGGGTTTTGCCATTTTTGTGGAAACTTAACAATTCAAGTTCAAATTTTAATAGTGTTGCTTGTCTGTTGAAAAAGGACAGTGCAGGCACTTAACCTGACTATGGTTGTTTAGGTTTACTGATATTTGAACAAACTTTTTTCCTAATAGATCACTTAATCATACATTTTATCTATCTGTCTGTCTATCTTATCGATTTACAGTATATTCATGCATCAAAGTTTGTACGCAGATGTTTGTATTAAATGGGAACTGGACATTTATTTTGTTCAAGAAAAATCAGACATTGAATGGCAGTAAATTCAAAGCTATCAAACATGAAATGTGGACAATGGCATCTTTTGTGTGTGTGTGTGTTGTATTTTATAGACACTTCTAGCACACAGCCTAGGTGATTACTTGTTTTGATTAACATTTAGTTCTAACTTGTTTTTCTTCAGTAACATGTTCCGTATACTCATTTGATACTCCCTAATTAACCATAAACTAATTAAGTTTCCGTCAAACATTTTGTTAACTCCTCCTATTCAGGTATTTGTCACTTGTTGGAATGTGTATCTGACTTTCTGCATGTGACATTGCAGTGTGTATTTCACATCAGCCATCCTGTGGCTCTTGTGTAAATTTGCCCAACGAGGAGTAAGATAGGCAGTATGGTGGAGGGATAACCTGCTCATTAAATATTCAAGCTATTATCTAATCATTCCATTTTGGTTAAAATAGGAATTAATAATGTCAAACTGCAGTTTGACCATTTTGATTGTATGCAGAGCAGTTTGCCACTAGATGGCAGTCGAAGCACACATTAAAATAGATTCATTTATACCGTACCAGGGTGCCTATAAAGAAACATCCAGGAATTGCACCATTTTCAGTATAAAACAAAACAAAAAGAAAACACTCCCACCATATTAATATGTAAGTAACCATACAATTGTTGATCGACATTTAAATAAGTGTGCTAACAGTTTTTTGTCATTTTACATTTATTTGTTTATTTTCCGTTTTACTTTATTTTGAAATTGCATGTGTGAGAATATTTTATCACATAAGGTATACAGCAATTAAACAAATATCTTATATTCTCAAGGATTATTAAAAAAACAAAAAAACAAGCAAACAAAAAAGGCTCACTAAACTTAAAGGCATAGTTGCAGGCTCTGCTGCTCACACGAAATGTGGTTTCCACTGATTGAAGCCACTAGCTTGACGCTCTAAGTTGTCTTCTCTTCCTTAACACCATGCATAAGAATTCCACAGAGTCCTTAGTGAAGTCGAATACTTTACTTCTTTTTTGCAAAAATCAAAAACTTGTACAAAATAAAAGGAACTAGAGAGACATAGAGGGAGAGGTAAAAAAACTGCGTGGCTCCACTCTGCACCACCTGACTACTGACAGCCTGACTAATTGTTTGGCTATAAACCACCCCCACCCCCGATACAGGTACAGTAATCATCAAACCAAATTTTACAGTGCTACTGGAAAATAATATAACTCAAAATCTCTGATAAATCTTACATTTTAATAATTTTAGCTTTACAAAAATAAACTAAATACGTATCACACTTGTATCTTTATTGTTTTAAATGAATCTCAGTGTATCACCTATGAACTCAAAACTATATAATTAATATATAATTAACAAATAATTGTTTTTACCGTGTTAATCTTGTTAAAGTCCTTCTGTGCACGCTCCTGTGGCCTCCATTTGCAGCAGGGCAAAACACTGGCCCACATTTTGGGTTGTCAGCTGTGACGCGTAACATACGCGACGCATCAGCAGGGACGCATAATAGATGCGACGTATACGGCGGTGCAACATGTTTATGGATTTTTCCAATTTATTGGACATATTGGACAAAAGCGACTTATGGGGCGGAGCGACTTAAAGGGCGGAAAATACGGTACTTGGAATGGTGTGCGTTCACACGCTGCATCAAAACTGCTTATTGGAAAACTACTGTTCAGGATTAGAGTAAAGTTTATTTAATTTAATAACTAGTCACTGGCCTTTAAAACACATTTTTGCACTTTAAAACATGCATTTGTTATTCTCCACAGGAACTGGTTTATTTATGGTGCACAAGGTTTACATTTTCTACCAGCCCCAAGGCTAATTTCCAATCATTTAGCAGTGTGTATAGTTTGTCACACAAGCATTTCAAATACATTTACCGTAATTTCCGGACTATAGGTCGCACCTTTTTGCCTAATTTGCATGCCCTGCGACCTATAGAGAGGTGAGACCTATTTATGTCTTTTCCCCCATGTTTTTAGACCCATTTTTGGCTCAGATATGACCGTTTTTCATTTTGGCCAAAAATGGTCCAGTACCACTTTTGGCCGCTAGGGGCGCAGGCACCAGAACCGTAGTGGCTGGCTTCAGAAAGGCTGGCATCCTCCCACCGTCAGCTGGAGCTGCTGAGGACTCAGACAGCGGTGAGGAGGAGGAGATGGAGGGACAGGGACCTTTGACGATGGGAAACCTTCCTCGTTCTCTGGCTGAACTTTTTGCAAGCGACACAGAGGACGAGGAATTCGAAGGGTTTGAATAAACAATTTGTTTGAATAAAAACCGTAAAATAAATATCTGTTTCTGTCATCTTTATGGGCGGGTGAGCGTGTAGTAATTTTAAAGCCGCTTTATTTATGTCGTTGTAACCGTCAAAGTGCATTTATTAACAAAAGTTAAACTGAGACACACTCTTACAATAATGTCAGCTAACAAATCTATTTTTTAGGTGTTTATCTTGCTAAAATTAAAATAGATGCAGGTCTGTTCGCTCGCTCACAGCGGGTCTGCTCTGTGGGTGCGCGCACTGGTTTTGTTTACGTGGTAGCGAAACTATTTAAATTCAGCTGATTTGACCATTATAATCATTTTATTAACAAAAGTTAAACTGAGACACACTCTTACAATAATGTCAGCTAACAAATATATATTTTTAGGCATTTCTGTTAAATTTTAACGAAATGCAGGGTTTCCGTCCGCTGTGTGCACACATATCATCAGATGTAGCTAAACTAATTTTTAAATCTAGCTCATTTCACAATTATGTTCATTTATTAAGGAGAAGTTCAGCTCAGACACATATTTGCTATAATTTTTAGCAAACAAATAATTGTTTATATGTGTTAATCTTCTTAAAGCCTTGCTGTGCGCTCCTGTGGCAGACATTTGCAGCAGAGCTAAACACTCGGACCACATTTCCGGGTTGTCTCAGCGGTGACGCGTCACGTCAGCGGTGGGTGACGCGTTACGTCGGCGGTGACGTAGGTGCGACTTATATAAAGGTGCAACCTGTTTATGGATTTTTCCAATTTATTGACAATAATTGGATAAAGCGACTTATATGAAGGTGCGACCTATAGTCCAGAAAATACTGTATTGTTCATGTCTTAGGCAAATAACTTGTTGTACCTCATCGCAGTGCAAAGAAGAGAATTGGAAAAACTGTCTGTCCATCTGTCATGTGAGCTGTATAGTTTGAAAAATAAGTGAGACAAGGCTCTGAAACACCTTTGGAGATGGCTTACGGTAAATAAATGAAGATTAAATTTATGAGCAACCGCTCTAGTGGGCATTCCTGCAGTCAGCATGCCAGTTGCACACTCCCTGTCATGATAAATTTTGCTGGGCGATTAATTGTCTTGGAGATTATTGCAATAAATGATCATTTTAAAAAATTGTCAAATTTAAGAAGAAATGTTGGTTAATTTGTTTTGCATGTAGTACCTCGTTTTTGAGCACCGGGTGGCAGTAGAAGACTGTTTTGAACTGACGGATGTATAGTGAGGGAGGAGAAGCGTGTCACTTTAAGAAGAGGGAGACCCACGGGCTGTCTCTCTTTCCTTTTTACGGTTCTCAAAATGGCGGACGCTCTGTGTGGTTTGAGCGCATTAGCATAGCATCTTTCACACAAAGCTTTTAATTAAAAAATCAGTTAACAAGTTCTCAGCTTCTTTTTGCAGAGAAAAACAACTACACAAAGGCACGGGCTTCAACTGTGAACTTTGGCGCTTCAACAAGACAGAGGTTTTTTTCCAGAGGTCGGCCTGTTAGCTTAGTCATAGCTTAGCTTCTCGGCTTAGCTGCTTTTAACGATCCAAAAACGCAATTTTGGATGGTTAAAACAGATTTTAAAGGGAAAGGGAGGGGTCAGTGAAGAGCACCAGAGTTGTTCAACCAGTGTCTTCAATAGAAAGAGAAACACAAAGATATGATAAAGCCGATAAATGAACATGAGGTTGATCATTTTTCCTTTATCATGCGATTAATTGATTTATTGTTTATTGTGACAGGCCTACGCTCCCTCAAAATTTGCCACATCTGTGGCATTGTACTGTGTGATGAAACTGCACATATTAGAGTGGCCTTTTCTTGTGGTCAGCCTAAGGCACATCTGCAATTATCATGCTGTCTAATCAGCATCTTGATATGCTACACCTGTGAAGTGGATGGATCATCTTGGCAAAGGACAAGTGCTCGCTTTACACAAAATTGTGAACAGTATTTGAGAGAAAAAGGCCATAGGTGTATGTTGAAAAAGTTTTAGCTCTTTGAGTTCAGCTCATGAAATATTAGCCTGGTTAAAACCAGACCCTTGTCCTTCACTTCGCTTCGTACTAGGGTCTGGAGGTTCTCCTATAGAGAACCGATTCTTGCTGGAGGCGTGGCCTCTGCTGAGGTTACCCAATCGTTAACGTTTGGCCGTGACGTATGTTGCGCGGAGCTGCAACATGCGTCACGTTAGCCTGTCCAGTCCAGTTAGCCTGGCCCTCGTCAGGCTAACTGTTCTGATAAATAGCTCAGAAACCACTCGGTGGATATTTTTTCTGCTACCAGTGTGTAATCATGTGGCTTTAATTTACTGACTGTTGGGCCTGGATGAAACATTTGAGATAAAATTCAATTTTTTATAATTTATTTTCGTAGCGCCCCCGAGGCTGTCTGGAAAAAGTCAAACCGAAACAATTTAAATCTAGCAGATTTGACCATTTCGTGAATTGATTTAGGAACTGTTAAGCTCAGGAACCCTTCTGCTATAACGTCAGCTAAGAAATATATTTTTTCTCAGCAAAGAAATAATAGTTTTTTACCGTGTTTTCTTGTAAATTCCTTCGTGCAGGCAGCCATTTTGAGCAGGGCAAACTGCGCATGAAATCGACGTCGTTCAAAACTCCGCCTTCTGTTCTCTGATTGGTCCGGTCAAAAATCTACCGGCGAAATCCTTGTCTATGGGAGAAGTCCCAGACGGAACAGTGAAGGGAAATGAGAATTGAGCGGAGCTGTGTAGGAAGGCGAGGGCCAGGCTAATGAAATATGGGAGCAAAAACAAAAGTGCTGTGTTTTATATATTTTTTCAATATATGTATAGTGACTGACTGGATTACCATGCTTTACTCGTGTTTAGCAGTGGGTGCTTTCTCTTTCCCACCCCAATCTTGTGCCTCCAGCTGAAGTTTATGTGCGCCTGCTCACGCTTCATTTTTCTCATTATCTTTTTGTGTAGAGACTAAACAGACATGAGGTGTGCTAAAGTTGGAACAGCTCCCATTATTGAAACAGAGATCAGGAAGAGAAACAGATGGTCAAATGTGTCCTCTTACTGTTTGAAAGCAAAGGGTGATGAACAGTGCAAACAATCTTCTACTGCTCTCGCATACATAATGCAGTGTTAAAAAAAAAAAACTTGCCTGGAAGAAATTAATACATTTAGGAGAAAATGTTGAAAAATCTAGTACCTTTGCTGGGCGTTAACAAAACAATTCCTAAACAAATGTTAACCTACAGTGAGGAGTTTCCTGTGAAAAAATGCTAACTCAACGTCCACACACCAAACTAGCAAAATGCATATTGTTGTGCAATAAAAAAAATAAATAAAAAAAATTGCAAAATATAGTTTAAAATTGAACTTATTCTCATGCTTCTTTCCCTTAAACACAATGAGAAATAACTGTAGTACAGTAGTCCCTCACTTATTGGAGCCGAGATGGTGTAGAGGCAGGGCAGCCGGCTCAGGACCGGAAGGTCCGGGGTTCGATCCCTGGTCACTGCATACCTCATTGTGTCCCTGGGCAAGACACTTAACCCCGAGTTGCTCCCGGTAGGACTGGATGGCGCCTTGCATGGCAGTCTACTGCTACCGGTGTACGAATGTATGGATGAATGTGTGGATGGCTGGTACTGTGAAGCGCTTTGGGGCCCCACATAGGGGGTTGGAAAGCGCTAATAAGTAAGCTCCATTTACCATTTATCGCAGGGGTTACATTCCAGACACCTCCGCGATAGGTGAATACCTGCGAGGTTGGGACTTTGTTTATTTGAGTATTTGTGTATAATTTGAGGCTTTATAAACCCTTCCCACATTCTTGCAATGTTCTTAATATTCTAAATGCTCTAGAAGAGGCCAGCGAAAGAGAGCAGACAGACTGACTCTACGGTTACTGAGCCCTGGGGGCGGGCTGGCCATCGAGGCTCAGTTCATGTCACGCTTGATTATTTTAAGTAAACAGTCCTTGCCACTTGTTTGGCTCACTAAGGTATAACAGAGTCTGCCGCCTCCTCCTTTCTTTTTCTGAGGCTGTCTCTGGGGCACTGGGAAAGACAGACCCCTCTCCCAACCCTCCTTTCTCCTTCTCTGCTGTGACAGACAGCTTCAGAAAGAGAAAGGATGGGGCGCAGAGGAACAAATGTAGAATATCAGAGAAATGCTTAGGTGGAAAAATAAGACTAAATCCGTTTTTAAAAAGAGCTGCTGAGTGTGGCTCACTCATGTATAAGACAGAACCTGCGCGCCCCCTCCTTTCTCTTTCTGAGGATATCTGTCACAGCAGAGAAAGGAGGGGGTGGGGTCAGTCTTTACCCATTGCCTCTGATGTGACAAACAGCGTCAGAAAGAGAAAGGAGAGGCGGGGGTTGGGTCTGTCTTTCCCCATCACCAGTTGTGTGTCATGTGCAATCTTATGCTGAAAACCTGCAGAAGAGTGAGTTTGCGAAAGTCTAACCGCAAAGTATCGAGGGGCTACTGTATATGAAGTCCCTTGTATCAGTCTGACAATTTTCTTTTACTACTCTATATTAGCCTATACAGAAAAGATAAATGTTGTTCATAAAAACTGAATGTCTACACAATCTAGACAGGGTTATACATTCTTTTGATAGAAATACAAGTTTTTGTGATTAGTTTTGCACAATTTGTTTTTAAAGAATGCATGTTCCTGGCTCAAGATGATGTATGTGTGGTCTGTTTTCTTTTGAGTCTTATTTATTTCTTTTAACCCACAGGTACATTTCACTGCACATACTGCCGGACAGAGGTGGAAGAAGATGCATCTGTCTGTCCTGATGCCAGGACGCTTGTGGCACGCTTTAATGAGAAAATTGAGCCCATCTACGCACTCCTACGCGAGACTGAAGACATTAACTTGTCTCAAGACCTGCTGGAGCCTGAGCCAGGAGATATTCCTGCTCTCAAACAGAGGTCAGTTCCTTTCAAGTCTCACAGCTATGTGCCACTCATCTCCTCGAACAGAAAGCATATTTCGGCTCATGAATCCTTGAAAATAAATTCAGTTCACAATTACTAAGTAGCATTAGAGTTAAACGCTGTTTTAGCATCATTTTACAACCCCTTATGCCACAGTGGAGTTGTAATCCTAAATGGATGGCATTTTTTCATAGCTGTTTATATAATAGCTTTAAATTGGATACGTTTTCTCTCATCTCCAGTCGCGAACGTGCTGCAGCCGCTGGAGCAAACGCTGCAGGCGGACCGCATCGTGAAGCCTGGTCTAACAGGGGATCAGCCTACGCTGATTTGTACACTCAGAATGTGGTTATCAGTATGGAGGAGCATGAAGAGCAACAGAAACAGGTCAATGAGAGCAAGGCACCTAAGGAACAACCTGTCTGGTTGACCCAGAGCACAGTGCAGGGTGCCTATAGTGAACCCGAAACCCTCAATAACCGTAAGTAACAGGTTTCTTGCCTTATATTTTACTAGTCAATTTTTACATTTTTGTCGTGGCATACCTTCTTTATTGGGGGGAAAAAAACTATATTTAACTTGTTTAATAAACATGAACACCTTTACCTCTTCTTGCCTTACATGAATCTTGGTGAGTACAGTTTGATAAGATGATTGTAGACGAGGGCAGTTGAATGTAATGTTTTGCCGTCACATTTGTTGTGTTGAATTTTATTGTTTCTAAGCATACTGAGTTGCATTCAAAGTACTTTGTGTGTGTGTGTGTGTGTGTGTGTGTGTGTGTGTGTGTGTGTGTGTGTGTGTTGCACCTTTTCAAATTCATAAATATGTTGATAAAGTTCAGATTTGCTCACTTTTGGCATTTGTTCCTCAAGTCACGTTATATAATAATGTCATAATACTTGTGTTTGTAGTGATCAGGTTGTATGTTTTTGTACCTGGATTCTTACTCAGAAACCAAATAATTAGTTTACGTGCTTAGCTATTTCAACATACTGTATCTTGTTGAGACTTTTGAAACTTTATTAATCACTTTTTTTAGTTTGCTCAGATGATCTTTAGATCAAAGTTGTTGTAAGAAAAAACAATATTCTCAAACCTGAATGCTACCATAGTGTTGCTATATTTTCATACTGTATTGGTAACCTTTAAAAGGTTTTGGCATAAATTGTCTAGCTTGTATTTTAATAATTCATCAAAAGCATTATTTCATGCTAGACATTTTAACCAAAATACAAACAAACCTCACCAAATTTAACTGCTTAAATGAAACATTTTAAACTCTAAACAACATGCTGTTGCATACTGTTGACCAATATTGGGCTCCTTTTAATTGGAGTGTTTTTTGTAATTACCATACAAGTTTTATTTAGTTTTTTTTATTTGAAAGAATGTGCTATGAAGAGTATGAACTGGACTGTGACACAAATGATCCAGAAGCCATAGTTTTTTGTTGTTGTTATTTACAAAGAGAGCAAGTTAAAGTTAAAGGTCACAGAAGTAAAGCCTAACAATTATGGGTTAACTAAGGTCATCTCCGTCTGTCAGAATGGTCCTTCAGGAAGCTATCTCATGCTGACATTGTTTTGCTACCCATGGGCTTGTGGCAATCAGACCTGGTCAGACTTTCATTGTAGCATAATTGCTTAATTGAAATAATCAGGCTTGATTAGACTATGGCTGAGCAAGAATTGCTCATTAGGAGAATCAGTTCTTGTGGAAATGACATACATTAGTTGTTCCAGACAGCCCTTCTCAAAGATGAGCCTCTGCATCTGTTTGTCATAAACTTGTTGACCTGCATGGCTTGGAAAAAATACACAAATTATATCTGATTGTAACATTTTGTTTACAAGTTTAAAATAGCTTTTCCAAAGTATTGAATTCATTTGAAATGGTAAATGCATACAATTTTACTCGCCTTTGCACAGTATACACTATTACTATAATATTTAGTTCAATTAAATGCCTAAAACTTGATACTAGAAGTTAAAAGTTGTGGCAGAAGAGAAAAAACAACATGTTTGTCCTTTGTGTGTCCTTGTGTGTTTTCATCTTCAGAAAGGAAAGGAACAAAATGTAGAAATTATTTAAGAACGTAAAATCTGCCAAATGAAGTCAATCACAGAGCAAACTTTATTTTGAAAATCCAATTCTCAGTCAGGTCATCTGGACAGTTTCTTTTTAGAGACATTTCGGCTTCTATCTGGAGGGCTTCATCAGTCTGAGGAGTTCCAGTAAACTGTTTCCCCACCAAGCAGTAAACTCCTTAAGTGGACCAACCAGTATTTATTGGGATTTTTTTTTTTTTGACAGAGTAAAAGGAGTTTATAAAACCAGTTTATTAATTATACAAATATAAAAATATTTTTGGACAATGTTAATTTTTCATTCAACCTTTATTTATACAGGCTAGCCTCGTTGAGCCACAGGGACTCATTTTACAAGAGGGACCTGTCTCACTCACACCTAGGGACAATTTAGAGTTGCCAATCAGCCTAACATGCATGTTTTTGGACTGTGGGAGGAAACCGGAGCACCCGGAGAAAACCCACGCATGCACGGAGAGAACATGCAAACTCCACCCAGAAAGGCCCCCGGGCCGGGATTTGAACCTGGGACCTTCTCGCTGAGAGGCAGCAGCTCTACCAGTTGTGCCACCGTGCTACCCCTAATTATGTGATAACAACAAGAACTCATCGGTCTTTGAAGTAATTCTTACCTACTGTATTTTCCGTCGCACATGTCGCACTACTGTATAAGTTGCATCAGTCCAAATATATCTAATAAAGTGTAAAAAAAAAAAAAAAAGTTGCTTCGCTATATATATATATACACCGTATTTTCCGTTGTATAGGTCACAGTGTCCAATTATTGCCCCAAAATTGGAAAATTCCATAAATAGGTCGCACCGGTGTATAGGTCGCACCTACATCACCGCCGACGTAACGCGTCATCCACCGCTAACGCGTCGCGTGACCGCTGAGACAACCCGGCAATATGGACCGAGTGTTTAGCTCTGCTGCTAATGTCTGCCAGAAGCTAGGGATGCACCGATACCCGATACTGGTATCATGTGCGTTTACTCGTACTCGTACTTATAAAAGGGCTTCGATACTACAGGACCCGATACCAGTTTCATTTCGCTCAGTTTGTGCATAAACGCTCTAAACCAGTAGGCGGTGGAATCGCACAACAGACTAAACGCCAGCCACATAAAAAAAAAGAAGAAGACGACAACCACGTTAGTCGAGCTGAACAACACAAACAAGCAGGCAGATTGTAGAAGAGGCGTTATGTCAGCGGTGTGGAGGTATTTTCAGGTGAACGAAGGTGACAATAGTAAGGCCGACTGCAAATTATGTTTAGCGAAGTTGTCCAGAGGTGGAAAAAATTCTAGCCGCTTTAACACAAGTAACTTGATAAAACCTCTAAAAAGCCAACACAACAGCGAGTTCAAGCAGTTTTCCCAAGGGAGCGGGAAACAACAACAACCAACTTTGCAGCAAACCTTGATGAAGCTGGAGAAAATGTCCAGAGACAACCCTTGCGCTATGAAAATCACAGAGGCTCTTGCTCAATACATTGCTCTTGATGACCAGCCATTATCCGTTGTTGATAATGTGGGATTTCGACGCATTGTTGCTATGTTTATTGCCCCAAAATTGGAAAATTCCATAAATAGGTCGCACCGGTGTATAGGTCGCACCTACATCACCGCCGACGTAACGCGTCATCCACCGCTAACGCGTCGCGTGACCGCTGAGACAACCCGGCAATATGGACCGAGTGTTTAGCTCTGCTGCTAATGTCTGCCAGAAGCTAGGGATGCACCGATACCCGATACTGGTATCATGTGCGTTTACTCGTACTCGTACTTATAAAAGGGCTTCGATACTACAGGACCCGATACCAGTTTCATTTCGCTCAGTTTGTGCATAAACGCTCTAAACCAGTAGGCGGTGGAATCGCACAACAGACTAAACGCCAGCCACATAAAAAAAAAGAAGAAGACGACAACCACGTTAGTCGAGCTGAACAACACAAACAAGCAGGCAGATTGTAGAAGAGGCGTTATGTCAGCGGTGTGGAGGTATTTTCAGGTGAACGAAGGTGACAATAGTAAGGCCGACTGCAAATTATGTTTAGCGAAGTTGTCCAGAGGTGGAAAAAATTCTAGCCGCTTTAACACAAGTAACTTGATAAAACCTCTAAAAAGCCAACACAACAGCGAGTTCAAGCAGTTTTCCCAAGGGAGCGGGAAACAACAACAACCAACTTTGCAGCAAACCTTGATGAAGCTGGAGAAAATGTCCAGAGACAACCCTTGCGCTATGAAAATCACAGAGGCTCTTGCTCAATACATTGCTCTTGATGACCAGCCATTATCCGTTGTTGATAATGTGGGATTTCGACGCATTGTTGCTATGTTGGAGCCGAGGTATGAGATTCCTAGCCGCCACATTACAGAAACAACATTACCTAAACTACACGATTTTGTGAGGAGACACATTCAGAACCTTCTGCAAGATGTTTCGGGCCTTAGCTTGACGACTGATATTTGGACAAGCAGCGTTAGCCCGGTGTCTCTTATTAGTTTAATCGCACAGTGGATTGACGAGGATTTTACACCACGGAGAGTGTACAGATATGTACTATTATTTGCCAAGCCATTATTTTATTTTTGTACAGTTAATTTAATTCACATTTAGGTGAAAGATGTGGTGAGGCTGTTTGTTAAAAAGACTGTGTAAGAGTTCAAATGTAAAACATTTTATTTTTTTGTACAAGTTTGGACATACTTTACAGATTACCAATAGTAATGTACTTTGTTTATTTATGTTTGAAGTGTCTAATGAAAATAAACAAAGTTAATTAGAAGAATTTTTAAAAATATTAATTAGTACTTGTATCGGTACTTGGTATCGGCAAGTACTTTAATGTAAGTACTTGTACTCGGTTTTCAAAAATCTGGTATCGGTGCATCCCTACCAGAAGCTAACAGAAGCTAAACGCGAGACGAGTCCGTCTCAGAAAACACGAATAAAAAATTGAATCTCGTCTCAAATGTTTTCTCTAGGACATAGTTAAGTGCATTGGACCCTTATAATTACTCTGTAAGCAGAAATAAATATACACAGAGTGTTTAGCTCTGCTGCTAATGTCTGCCAGAAGCTAACAGAAGCTAAACACGAGACGAGTCCATCTCTGAAAACACGAATAAAAAATCGAATCTCATCTGAAATGATTCATCCAGCCATAGTTCAGTACATTAATGCCTTATAATTACACTCTGTAAGCAGAAAAAAATATACACTGATTGGTTTCGAAGCTATTTATAACAAACAGAAGCTAACATAAGTCAACACGAGACGAGTCCGTCTCTGAAAACACGAATAAAAAATCGAATCTCATCTCAAATGATTCATCCAGGACATAGTTAAGTACATTAAATCTCATATAATTACACACTGTAAGCAGAAATAATATACACCGAGTGGTTTAGAAGCTATTTATAACATAAACAGAAGTAAACTGAAATAAAATATAAAAAAACACGGGAAGTCCGCCTCTCAGAACACGAATAAAAAATCGAATCTCAAATGATTCATCTAGGACATAGTTCAGTACACTAATGCCTTATAATTACACAATGTAAGCAGAAATAATATACACCGAGTGGTTTAGAAGCTATTGATAACATAAACAGAAGTAAACTGAAATAAAAAATAAAAAAACACGGGAAGTCCGCCTCTCAGAACACGAATAAAAAATCAAATCTCATCTCAAATGATTCATCTAGGACATAGTTCAGTACATTAATGCCTTATAATTACACAATGTAAGCAGAAATAATATACACCGAGTGGTTTAGAAGCTATTTATAATGCAAACAGAAGTAAAACTAGAAGCTACTATTAGCTATATGCTAATAAAATATCGTTTTTTTTAAAATCTCAAACATCTAATAAAGGTACTCTCTTGTAAACGTCCACACTGTGATTACATCCTGTAAGTTTCAGAAAAATCCGCTGAGTGGTTCTTGACTTATCTTGCTAATAAACAGCAAACAAACTGCGCTAACAGAAGCTACCTCCAGAGCAGGAGGCCGGGCAGCGACATAGTCAGTCCGAGCAGAGGAGCTTTGTTTCGGACACATGAGCTGGAAACTGTCTTCTTCTTCTTCTTTGGTCGGTGTACTCCTCTGGAAGTGGTACTGCACTGCGCCCCTAGCGGCCGAAAGTGGTACTGCACTATTTTCTGCCAAAGTTAATAAAAGGGTCATAACTGAGCCAAAAATTGGTCTAAAAATATGGGGAAAAAATCCATAAATATGTCGCACTGGTGTATAGGTCGCAGGCCTTGAAAAAAAAAACATAAAAAGGTGCGACTTATACACCGGAAATTACGGTGTGTATATATATATATATATATATGATATATATATATATAGATATATATATATATATATATCTAGAGATATATAGTCACATCTTTTATGCATTACTGCTGACGGTCTGGAAATTTGGGCCGGTGTTGTGCCAAAAATCTATTGGCTGCCAAATGGTGGCCGTGGGAGCATTCACCGGAGGACTCTAACAAGAATTTAACAAGATTAACACTTAAAAACAATTGTTTGTTTGCTCAAAATTATAGCAAAGATGTGTCTCAATCTAACTTTTTCCTAATAAATGCACTTTGACGGTCAAATCAGTTGTATTTCAAAAGCCGATTCGCGGAAGCGGGAGTACACAGAGGGACAACTCTCTGTGCATTTTTTATTTAACAAGATAACCACAAAAAAACAACAACAATTATTTGTTTGCTAAAATATATAGTAAAGGTGTGTCTCTGTTTAACTTTTCCTTTACTAAATGCACTTCATTGGTCAAATTAGCTGCATTTTGCCAGGGTGGCGCAGCGAAATGAGGCTAATTTGATGGTTGCTTCAGGCATGATCCGGGAGATGGAGGAAGGTAGCAGACTGTGGCAAGCCGATTGTGTCATTAATAGCCACTTTTACCTATTACATTACACAACGGCATGCTATACACTTGAGTGCCATCTAGTGGCTGAAAATGGTAGTGTTCAAGTTTTTCAATGTCAGAATAAATGAAAACAGTCATATCAGCCAAAAATTGGTTTATAAATATGGGAAAAACCCCATAAATAAGTCATTTTGGTGTATAAGTCACAGGGCATGTAAATTATGCAAAAGACTGACTTATAGGCCGGAAAATACCGTAATAATAGTTGTCAAAAGTTGTTTTGTTTTGCTGTTTGCCCACCCTGTTTACACATTTAAGTACCATTTTTTTTAAAAACCTGTGAGATTAAACTAAGAGTTATGATTGTCCGTGTTGTTCTAATCCTTAAAGTGTGTGTGACATCATTTTTGAACTTTGCATAAAATGACACAACATATATATCTTGTATCATTCAACTATGTTCATTGTTGCAAACAAAATGATAAAGTAATGAAAATTCATTTCAAAGTGAGTTTAAAATTTGTGCTGTTTCTTCACAGGACATCCGGGTACTGTATTCACGCATGCTACGTCTGTGACGTACAAACAGGAATGTCTCATAGAACGCCCCCTGTACTTTACAATGGCGGACAATATAAAAACCGACGAATTTAGCAATCTAAGTGAAGATTAGAGCGATTTGTCTTCAGTTCGGGAAGCCAAAGTTATTTCGGGTTATGAGCAAGGAACAGCAGGTTCTAATTTAGGTCTGCATTCGTATTTATTTCAGCCTTACCGTTCAGAAGCGAGGGGGGGTCTGAGGGGTGCAGCTTTATTCATAGCAAACGCTCTGACTGACATTCCTGCACCTACGTCACAGACGGGGCATGCGGAAGTACCCGGATGTCCCGTGAAGAAACAGCGCAAATTTTAAACTCACTTTGAAACGAATTTTCATTAATTTATCATTTTGTTTGCAACGACGAACATAGTTGAATGATACAAGATATATATGTTGAGCCATTTTATGCAAAGTTCAAAAATGATGTCACACACACTTTAAGATCACAAGGAATATTGAATTATTAATAAGCAACCTTTTTTCCACAGGTGGAGAGTCTGTACCCGGAGCCCTGGATGGAACAGCAGGTCATGGGTTGGGTCAGGCAGATGAAAATGAGGAAGTGATGCGCGCCCTGCTCATCCATGAGAAGAGGGGTGCTACAGGAGCAGGTGGAGTTGGAGTGAGTGCTGCTGCCAGGGGTCTTGCCTCCACCACAGCTAATGCAAGTGACTCAGAGAGCGACACCAGTGAATCAGATGACGATTTTCCGCCGGGTCCTCCAACTGCCACAGCCTCTCATCATCGTACTGACAAGCAGGATGAGGAAGAGGATGAGGATGACTTTGAGGAGGTGGGGGATGAGCCGATGGTGATGGTGGGCGGTCGGCCATTCTCGTACAGGGAGGTGAGCCAAAGGCCCGAGTTGGTGGAGCAGATGTCTGTGCAGGAAAAGGAGGCATACATCGAAATGGGCCAAAACCTCTTCCAGGACATGTATTTCTGAATTTACATCCATAAAGTTTATTCACACACAAACCATTTTACAAATGTCTCTGTTGTCCCACATTGTCCGTGGTACTGGGGACAATGTCATCATAATTAGTTGATAGAAAAAGAAATAAAACAAGATGCTGCTGAATACATTTACCGGCAATGGTTTGTCATTTAAACAGAAAAGTGTAAGTTCTGCCAGTGTTTCTGCTGTGATCACTCTAGTATTCTGTCCAAAGTATTTTGGAAGTATTCAAACCCAAAAGGAGCTGGCTACCTTCAGAGTGCCAACTTTTGTTGTTCTTTTAAAAGTTTTTTTCTATTTCAGCACTACTTTCAACAGTTTGTCTTTACCACTAACATTTCAGCCTTAGTTTTCATTTAACGGACAGAAGGGACACACATTTGTTTTAATCAATACACCTGTCCACACGTAGACATAAAATCTTATGCCTCAAGTCAATTTTCCTGAATGGGCGAAAAAGCATCGATTGTGTGAGAATTGCCAAAAGATTTCAGAGCACTTAACAGTGCGGGGGCAGGACATGCAAAAAGTCTGAACAAGCTGCTGCTGCTGCTTCCACTGTGCTGCCTGTTAGGACAATGTGAAAGGAAGAGCGTTTTCTGTTTTTTCTAAAAACTCAGTGGGCTTGATTTAAAACCCCATCTCAGGCTAATGTAAAGACAATGATCCTTTTAGGTTGTTGTGTTAACAAAAGTTTTGTATTTTTTCACCAGTCTGGAATAAAATTATACTTTTCTGCCATAAAAATGTGTAATGTCTCAATAGAAAATCATTTATAAATGCACTACTTTACAAAACGATTGCTTTAAAATGTGGCATAATTTGTAAACCGATCAATGCTGGATCGTAAATAGTGGGTGGGTGAGGGAGGTGTGGGGGTCCTCCCCCAGAAAATTTTGAATAAAGTAAATGTGATTTCCTTCATTTTGGTGTAATTTAATGGGTTGTTCAAAATCTATGATTACCCACATTTGTAATCGCCCCTCTTCTGTCAAGCATCCTAGCTGTTATTTTGACAAATTGGCGCTGTTATACGTAATGTGAATAATACGCGTCGAACATTTCTCGTATTTTTAATAAATAATCCAAATGTTATTAATGACCCTCTTAAACTGGCAAACTAGCAATTTTGTTGTGCCATCCATCCATCCATCTTCTTCCGCTTATCCGGGGTCGGGTCGCGGGGGTAGCAGCCTAAGTAGGGAGGCCCAGACTTCCCTCTCCCCAGCCACTTGGAGCAGCTCCTCTGGGGGAATCCCAAGGCGTTCCCAGGCCAGCCGAGAAACATAGTCCCTCCAGCGTATCCTGGGTCTTCCTCTGGGTGCCGTTTAATTATATTTTTGAGTTTTTAATAAAATTGTGCCATGACTTTGGACTTTTACGGGTGGAGATATTTTAAGGGTAGAGGTGAAAATGCTTATTTAAGTGTATCTTACCTCACCGTCCAAAGATAGCCCACCCCCCAGCACAAGATTTGAAAAATGCAAAAAAATGGGAGTGTCAACAGACACCGCCTAAAGGAGGGGGAGGCGGGTGGGGGTGAGCAAGGAGGTGTGGCCAGGACGAGAGACCGTCATTGTTTTTGAATGTTAAAATTACATTAGTAATAAACAACAAGCAACAAAAAATAATTATTATGTAGATGTATTTATCCATGCTCACCCGATCTATCCGAAACAAAAGGCTTAAAAAAAAAATAATAATACCACAATGTATGCTGTGACCGGGGACCCGGTCCTTTGGATCCCAAACCGGCTCCCTTCCTCTAGACCAACTTGGCATTTTGTGCAAAACCAGTCCTTCATAGTACAGTATAAGAAAACAAATACAACCACATACTTTTAGAACGCTGGAGTTTTGATTAGATGTTGATGAAGTGAAAAGTATTCTTAAAATAAATAAGTTGCTAATCTGAAAATCATATTGATCAGTGGTGCTTGTATGGTACAGACTGTTGCACCGCGAGAGAGTGTGTGTGCGCGCGGACAGAAAGGAAGAATGCAGAGACTATCTCTGCAAGGGGAGTGGCTATAGACGATGTGACGTCAGACGAGCAGACCCATACAGCAAAAGTTATATGGGCCGGATCTGGGCCAAATGTATGAAAACATTTGGCCTGTAAGAGGGGGTGAAGAGACGACACAGGAGACAGGCTGCAGAACTTCACCTTTTAATCACATCTTACTAAAACTCGCGGGAACCCGCCCAACACTGCTTTATATACCCACATAACATCCGGTCCTCTGGACCTTTCACAATAAAAGCATCCTGTAATACATTCGGTCCACTGGGTGTGAGTAGAGCCCCCTAGTGGTCCACCACACACGCCCCCCCAGAACACCCAGTAAGGTCCATCACTAGTCCCGCATTTTAGGTTTGATCAAACGACCAGAACGGCTGAACCTGGGCCCTGCAGAACCAGTCTGATGAAGTGGAGGGCTACGAGGAGGGTCTGCAGAAGATTCGGGCTCCAATGGACGTTGAGAGTTTCCGGAAGAAGGACCGCCGTCCGTTAATAATGTGGATGGAGGTCTGCCTCTGCGAGGAGCTTGGGCCGTAACAACCTGATCATCTGACATAACATGAGCTGGTTTAAGCCTATCAATACAGACAGTCTCAGTACGACCCCCTAAATCCAAAATGAAATGTTTCGGACCCGGTTGAAGAACTCGAAACGGTCCATCATACAAAGGCTGTAGTGGTGTCCTGTGTGCATTGTGTTTGACAAAAACAAATTTAGAGGACTCCAGACTCTTAGGGACAAATGACTGCGGTAAATAATGGTGTACCGGACCGGGGACACGAAAAGGGGCCTCCTGAGGTGAAAGATGGAGCAACGGTGGAGGGAACTGTGGTGAGGGTACCTCAGGTAAAAACTCACCGGGGACGCGCACAGGCTGACCGTAAACCATTTCAGCCGGGGAAGAGCTCAGGTCTTCTTTGGTTGCGGTACGCAACCCCAACAAAACCCAAGGAAGGCGGTCAATCCAGTTGTCACCGGTCAGTGCAGCACGAAGTGCAGCTTTCAATGACCTGTGAAACCGTTCACACAAACCATTAGCTTGGGGGTTGTAAGCGGTGGTCCTGTGAACGTTAGTCCCCAGACCCTTGGCCATGGTAGACCAGAGCTCCGAAACAAACTGCGGGCCCCTGTCCGATGTAATGTCTGAAGGGGGGCCGAAACGTGCAACCCAGGTAGACAAAAAGGCCCGGGCCACCACTGCAGATGTTGTGGACGTCAGAGGAACCACCTCTGGCCACCTGGTGGTACGGTCTATCATAGTCAGCAGATGAGTAAAACCCTGTGATGGAGGCAGAGGGCCTACTAGGTCTACGTGCACATGATCAAACCGCCGACTTGGGATGGGGAAAGGTTCCAACGGTGCTTTGGTGTGTCTGTTAACCTTAGCACGCTGGCATGGGACACACGCTGCTGCCCACTCCTTAACCGCTTTACGCAGACCGGGCCAAACAAACTTTGAGCTGACCAGTTTCACAGAGGCTCTAACACCTGGGTGGGAAAGGGAATGTAAGGAGTCAAAAACGCGGCGTCGCCATGAAGCTGGAACCAGGGGGCGGGGCCTGCCTGTAGATACGTCACAGAGCAGGAGAGGACCTCCGTCATTCACCTGCCTTTCCTCCAACTCGAGGCCTGTGGGGCCGGACTGGAGCTCGAGTATTTCTGCATCGCTACGTTGGTCCGCAGCCATAGCAGAAAAATCGATGCCAACGTACACGGGAGCGATCAGCACCCGGGAGAGACAGTCAGCCACCACATTGGATTTTCCAGCCACATGCTGAATGTCTGTAGTAAATTCAGACACCGCTGCGAGGTGGCGTTGCTGGCGAGCAGACCAGGGGTCAGAAATTTTTGACATAGCAAACACCAGGGGTTTGTGGTCAACGTATGCAGTGAACTGGCGGCCTTCCAGGAAAAACCTGAAATGGCGTGTAGCCAGGTAAAGCGCCAGCAACTCTCTGTCAAAAACACTGTATTTCAGCTCATTGTCCCGCAGCGTACGGCTGAAAAATGCAAGCGGCTGCCAAACCCCGGAAACCTGCTGTTCTAACACAGCCCCCACCGCAACATCAGATGCGTCGGTTGTTAAAGCTATTTGCGCCGCTGGGGATGGATGGGCCAAAAGGGCAGCAGTGGCCAGTGCAGCTTTAGCATCACCAAATGCCTGTAGGCGTTCTGGTGTCCAGTCAACACTGTCGTTGGGCTTTTTCTTTTTCAGCGCTCCATAGAGCGGACGCAGCAGGTGTGCTGCCCTGGGGAGGAAACGGTTATAGAAGTTAACCATTCCCAAAAACTCTTGTAGCGCTTTAATAGACTGGGGCTGTGGGAAATCTGACACCGCCTGCACTTTGTTTGGTAACGGGACGGCACCACTTGCGGAAATGCGGTGGCCCAAAAAGTCAATGACTGGCAGTCCAAACTGGCATTTCGCTGTATTTACAATCAGGCCATGTGCAGCCAGGCGCTGAAAAACCTCACGGAGGTGGGACATGTGCTGCTCAGCCGAGCTGCTAGCCACCAGGATGTCGTCCAAGTACACAAATACGAAGGACAGACCCCTTAGGACTGAATCCATCAACCGCTGAAATGTTTGTGCTGCACCTTTAAGACCAAAAGGCATGCGCAAAAACTCAAACAGGCCGAAAGGCGTGATAACAGCGGTCTTAGGGACATCTTCCACATGCACAGGAACCTGGTGGTATCCCCGTACTAAATCTACTTTAGAAAAAATGGAGGTCCCAGCCAGGTGCACTGAAAAATCCTGGATGTGGGGGATGGGGTAACGATCGTTCTCTGTGATGTTATTGAGGCGGCGGAAATCTCCACATGGCCGCCATTTGCCATCTGCCTTGGGCACCATGTGGAGGGGGGAGGCCCACGGACTGTTTGAGCGTTGCACGATGCCTAAACGCTCCATGTTAGCAAACTCTTCCTGTGCTATTGCTAGCTTAGTAGCATCGAGGCGGCGTGCACGTGCGAACACCGGGGGCCCCTTTGTGGGAATATAATGTTCGACCCCATGTTTTGTGTTTGTGGTTGCAAAATCAGGAACAGTCAGCGAGGGAAACTCAGACAATAAACGCTGAAACACATTACCCGAAGCTAAAAAGTTAGCATGCATTAAAGGCCCAGCTCCTCGCGTCTTACAAGGC
Organism: Garcialebias charrua; assembly: GCA_038048925.1. Taxonomy (NCBI): domain Eukaryota; kingdom Metazoa; phylum Chordata; class Actinopteri; order Cyprinodontiformes; family Rivulidae; genus Garcialebias; species Garcialebias charrua. The sequence goes on along the minus strand of JBBPBX010029040.1, from coordinate 4,088 downwards.
AGTGACGAAAAAGACACAGCGTCGATCAAACGTCTGTTAGCAATGTCAACAAGGAGCCCGTGAGCACAAAGAAAATCAGCCCCTAAAATAGGGACCGAGCTAGCAGCTACCACAAAGTTCCACCGGAAGTCTCGTTCATGGAAACGCACAGTCACCAACCTTTCGCCAAACGTCTTGACGGGAGAGCCATTCGCCGCGGTCAGCTGTGGCCCGCAGCCTTCAGCCAACCTGTCGGAGCCAGTCGGGGGGACGAGGCTTCTCTGCGACCCCGAGTCCACGAGGAACCGCCTCCCTGACTTCGAGTCCTCGATGAAAAGCAGCCTTTCCTTCTCGCCAACGGCTGCGACTGCTAGCGGCTGTTGGCGGTCTCGTTTCCCTGCGGCTTGAAGCTGCACGGCGGGACGCACCGTCGTGCTTTGGCGCCAAAACGCGCGTGGAAGAAACAAAGCGCGGGACCTGCCCGCCTGCGGCTAGTGACTCCCGCCACCACCGCTGGCTCCTCCGGCGCTGTGTGCGTCGCTCGAAACTCGGGCGCTGCTGGAGGTCCAGGGACCACCGCCTGTACCGCGAAGGTCCTCGCGGTTAGAATGATGCGGTCGGCTTCTTCGGCCAGCGAGCGGTAGTCCTTCTCCTGCAGAAACGGGGAATTGGCCAGGGCGGTTCGCACAGGGGCTGGAAGCTGGCGGAGGACGAGGTGGCGGAAGAGGAACTCGCAGTCGTCAGATCCCCGCAAGGACAACATGCTCTCCACGAGCTCGAGGGCTGTGCCGTCTCCCAAACCGGAGAAGGAAAATAGTTTCTCAGCGCGCTCCGCCTCTGAGAGTGTGTAGCGCCGCAGAAGAAGCTTCTTGAGGGCGTCGTACTTTTCTTGTGCAGGAGGGTTTCGTAGTAGGCTCATCACCCGCTGGGTTGTCAGCGGATCCAGCGAAGCAACCACATGGTGGTATTTGGTGTCGTCAACAGAAATCCCGCGAAGAGCAAACTGTGATTCGATGTGCGCGAACCACGACTCAGGCGCGTGCAGCCAGAAGTCCGGGATTTTAACGGCCACCGAAAAAGCGAGCGGGGCCGCCTGTGTAGATTCCACAGCCGTGGACAGCTGAAAAGAGCTGGCTGAAGCGTCAGGTGTCGACATATTCAGTTCACGTAGGTCACCAGTGTAAGAGGGGGTGAAGAGACGACACAGGAGACAGGCTGCAGAACTTCACCTTTTAATCACATCTTACTAAACTGGCGGGAACCCGCCCAACACTGCTTTATATACCCACATAACATCCGGTCCTCTGGACCTTTCACAATAAAAGCATCCTGTAATACATTCGGTCCACTGGGTGTGAGTAGAGCCCCCTAGTGGTCCACCACAGGCCCGCATTTGTAAAATGGATCCGGCCCGGTGTCTTTTTGTCCAACGGGCCAAAACTGGTCCGGATGTGGATTGCGGATCTGGATTGGATCTGGGCCGGAGGTGGGCCAGAAGTGCTACAAAACTACTGCATTCGGCCCAAATGCGGCCCAGATGCGGCATCCTCATTTCATTTTTAGGCGGATTTGGCCCAGGTCTGGCCCAGTAGATTAAGTCGAATCTCAAAACGCGGCCCAGATCTGGTTCAAACCCGCAATACAGATATGTACAACAGGTCTAAATAGAGCGCACACAAAATATCCACACAAGTTGTTGCTTAAAAACTGTTTATTCATGAGCAAAACGAATTAAAAAATGTTAAAAAGTTAAAATTGATAACATGATGACATAAGAACCTTAATAATAAAAGAAACTACAATTACCAGAGGTATGCATCATAAATACCATGATCTGCTTCTGTATGACAGTTTCAGTGTCCTTCAGTCATTTTAAGAGTCAGTCACAGCAGAGGAAAGCGACGTCCTCAGTCATCTCATATATATTTATATATCAGAACTGCAATATGTACAGGACATATATATATATATATATATATATATATATATATATATATATATATATATATATATATATATATATATATATATTAGTGCTGNATATATATATGTGTGTATGTGTATATATATATATATATATATATATATATATATATATATTAGTGCTGGGAAAAGATTAAAAATTTTAATCTGATTAATCACACTCTGGGGACTGTGATTAATCAGATTAATCACAATGCTTACCGGTAACTTTGTATGCTTGAAATGTAAGTATGACGGTGTTCAATAAAATGTTGAAGAAAACGTTTTATTGTCTCAAACCTGTTTTTCATACTCTGCAAGGTTTAAAGAAGTAATGTTTCAAACAATTTATAACATGTAAACAATAGAGTAAGCCCACAATATACATATATAGAAAAACATTTTTTCTGCATTTCAATTGAACCTAAAGTCCACTTGTGTAACATATTTACAGTCACGTTTATCGTAACGTACTCAACCTTCAACCAGTCACTTAGGCAGACTAACTTGTTAACATTTTCAGATGACAGAGCTCAACTTTTTTTTCTGCATTTCAAATGAACCTAAAGTCCACTTGTGTAACATATTTACAGTCACATTTATTGTAACCTACCTCATCTGACACCTCCATTGTATGCAGAAGATGGCAGAGCGCAGGTAGCACAACAGAGCAAGACACGTACTTTTCCCCACCTAGGAGCTGTGTGACTACAGTGCAGACATAACACACCACAGTTAAATTACTGAATACTATTAATAAAAATCATGCAACTGATATTACATTTTTGATTATAGCCCTTGAACATGTCTATATAGTAGGATTAATCTATTATCATTTGTGTTAGATTCATTATTAAAATGTAGGAAGAAAAAAAAACTCACCTGCAAAGCTCTAGTAGATCTAGTTTTGCCAACTTGTCATATTTAGCTGGGGTTAAGTTGTGCTTTTGCTGGGCCAGTGTTGCTTTTCAGTGGATCTTTGTTGTGCTGAATCCATTTAATCATGTCCAGAGTTGAATTCCAGCTTCTCTGTTGTGGTTTTGTTAACTTTTGGACGGCTAAACTCCGCTAGCGTTGTCTGCCGAATTAGCATTCTTGCTAACGTCAGCGAAAACATGCTTCGCCCGAAGATGGTATTTTAGGCTGGTTGTGCTTCGGTGAAAAGATTGATTGATTGATTGATTGATGTTTATTCATTCATTTTAAAGAACAATACAATACAATACATTGATTGATGTTTATTCATTCATTTTAAAGAACAATACAATACAATACAAGACAGTTTCATCAGAAAATGGCCTGGATTCCATGTATATATACATGTATACATGTATATACATGTATACATGTATACATGTATATATACATCTCCATTTTCATCTTTAAAAAGACTGAAGGACACTGAAACTGTCATACAGAAGCAGATCATGGTATTTATGATGCATACCTCTGGTAATTGTAGTTTCTTTTATTATTAAGGTTCTTATGTCATCATTGTTATCAATTTTAACTTTTTAACATTTAACCAACACTTTATTAAAGAGCACAAATAACAGGCCAGTAAACTCAGAGTCACTGTTTGGCCGTGACCCACGCCATAACTCCTCAGCTTCCAACAGGTGCTCCCAGCCTCTCCAGAACCGCCAAAAACCCCTCAAGCCCCACCCCATCTTATTTCCCAACAACCCTTGCGTCATAAACAGAAACAAAAGAAAATTCATCGTTGCAATAGGTACATACCACCTTGGTTTTATCCACGCTTCCATCGGGTAAAAAAAAAAAAATTGCCACCAACCACACTTTTTGGACTATCCACGTTCATCTTTTAAATCACGTTTGTTTTCCAGGCCGAGTCTGTCGCTCCAGAAGTGACGTACGTGAGCTCATTTGCGCATGTCAGTTACACGGGAGGCGAGCTGCTCTCTTCTTCTGCTGGCGGTTGGTTGGCAAACGACTTTAAGCGCATTACTGCCCCACTAGACTGAAAGCAAGATTAATCTTCATTTTTATAATATTAACTGATTAATCATTTTACATTAATCTCATGAGTTAACGCTTTAACTTTCCCAGCATTAATATATATATATATATATATATATATATATATATATATATATATATATATATATATATATATATATATATAT
>JBBPBX010029039.1:0-36141 GCA_038048925.1 Garcialebias charrua | reverse complement strand
ACACCAGATATTAACTCAGTATCTTTTAAACTTATGGTGTTACATGGAGTTTGCCATATTGGCCAATCATGCTGTTCTAACAGGTGTGGACCTTGTTGTAAGACACTAGTACTGGGTGAAATATATGGAACAAACAAAACAAAACAAAAAAATCCTGAGACGGAGAAAATTGCAAAACGTAACAACATTCATCATTGAACAAAGAAAATACACAGTTACATCCAGATAAGAGGAGAGTCAGGAGTATAGGACTCATGGTAGAAACTCTAAATGTAGAGACGATGATATGCACAAAAAAAGTGCAGGCTGGCACGATGCAGAGAAGGACGAAACCAAGTGGAGGGGCAGAAATTATCACTGTGGCAGGGTTACAAATGATTTACCAATGTAATAGGAATGAAGTAAGGGTGGTCCTGAAATAAAACTTTGCAAAGAATATAGTTGAGGTGAAAACAGTCTCAGTAAAGTTTATGTGTCTGATGCGAGAAGTAGAAGGTCAGACGCAGAATGTCAGTGGTTTTGCTCCACAGGTTGAATGTGATGTACCGAGGAAAGAGAAAATCTGAAATGATCTAGATAAAGTAATAAAAAGTATTCTCTGAGAAAGTGGTGATGGAAGCAGACTTGAATGGGTACATTGGTAAAGGAAACAGTGGAGATCAGGACATGATGGGCAGGTCTGGTATCAAGGAAAGCAGCCAGAAAAGACACATGGTAATGGATTTTGCCAAGAGAGTGTTATTGGTTGTAATCAACACCTATTTTCAGGAGTACCATTTCAGGAGTAACTTGTGACAAAACGGTAGCAGCAAAGATCAAACAATAAGGTTTACAAGACAGTTATGAGACCAGCTATGGTGTATGGTTTACAGATAGAGACATTAACAACTAAAGTGACAGAGCAGCCGATGTTGAGGTTCTCCTTGGTAGTGACACATATGGATATGATTAGGAATAAGATAAACAGTGGGACAGCACAGGTTGAACAACTGGGAGATAAAATTAGAGAGGCCACACTGAGATGGTTAGAACATGTCTAGAGAATGAACAGTGGGTACATTGGTAGAGGGATGTTAGAAATGCAGCTGCCAGAAACAAGAACAAACGAAGGCCATGGGGGAGATATATGGATGTAGTTAGAGGGAACAAGGAGATGTAGTGAGGACAGAGGATGCAGAGGACAAAGTTACATGAACAACTATAATCAGCTGTGGCGTCCTCTGAAGAGTGAACTGCAGAAAGAAAAATGAGAACTGTCTCAGCTGCTGTATTTATGGAGGTGTGGCGGTCAAAAAAAAACAATTTAGCAAAACAGAAACATCTACAAAAACTAGTTGCAAAGAAATTGTTTTTTCAAAATGGTCTAAAACCTGAGTGTTTGCACAGAAAAAAATGTTGGTGTTTATATACGCTTTATTTTGCACATTAAACAGTTGTTGGGTCTAAGTACAGATGTTACAATGTGCCTGACATGAGTCTGCATGCAACCATCTTAAGCACAATGTATTCACTTCAGTTTTCAATTTTTAGATGAAATTTTAAGTTTATGGTAACCTTTAACCCGAAGGTTTTATACAAATATTAGTTTCCAGTATCATACTTAATCCAGCATTATGTAACTGGGATCCTGTATACATAATTTTGCTCCATGACATGTACCACATAGGGTGGGATGACAAATAAAGAACATTTAATCCTTGAATTCATGTTGATTTTTCATGCATTCTGTGTCTAACAATCAGACACGGGGAGATTTGGGTATGAACAAAAAATAAATAAAGCTGATCATAAAATTGATCATTTTTGTTAGGCAAACTTAACCTTAATTTGTGAGTTCTACTGTTCAGGACTCAGCTCTCTTGAAAGTGTAGGTGTAAAACTCAGTTTCAATGCTCTGTTTGAACAAACCAGATCATGTCCAGTTTTGACACAAAAAAATTAAACTTTAAATTGGTAACAATGGTCACTTTCTTTTTATTTTGTAAAATGTATTGAATGCATATTCCTGGCACTTTTAATCTAAATTAAAAAGTGCAAAAAAATCATAATATAGTATATATAGCCTACAACAAAATTAAAAAAAAATGCAACACTTATAAAAATAGTTGTCAAACATGATTTGAACCTTAACCTTTTGTTACCAAATGTATTTGAAAAATGTATCCAAAAATGTAATGAACATTTGGGTGTGTCTGTTGCTACTATATATGTTTTGAAAAGGAGCTCTGCAGACACAAGGACCCAGCATTCTCTGTGCTGCTCAGACTGCAGTTTAATTACCAGGACAATTATTCACACAGGCGTTCAGGAGATCATTTCTGGTTCTGATAAATCAACATGAAGACACAGTGTTTAATAATAGTTGTCCTGCTGATGGCAGCTTGTCTGGTTGCACCCTTCGCTGAAGCCAGACGTGGTGGTGGTGGTGGTGGTGGTGATGGTGGTGGTGATGGTGGTGGTGGTGGAAGTAAGTTGAATTTTTTTTCTTTTGTGTTAATCTATAGCCCGTTTGTTTGTTTGTTTGTTTGTTTTAATAATCTAGAAAGACGCCCTCATTAACATTATGCCACCACTTCTTTAAAACCAGGGATGTGTCGAGGTTATTCATCTGGGAGATATTGCAGATCTGACTATGATTGCCGTCGCGGGTACTGCTGCCGTCATCGCTGCTACTACTGTAAGTCATGTTCCTATGAAATGTTACAAAATGTAGAAATAAACAACCAGGTTAAGTCAAGATACTGAATGTCCTACAGGTTTAGCTGAATAATGTGAACGTCCTCTGACAAAGCTTCCCTGTGTAATGTCAAAACCATTAATAGGGTTCAAGATGAATCTGATGGGTCCTAGGATGGATTGAAATAGAATTTCTGAAATCACAATTTGATTTTACAATCAATTGACTTCTACTGTATGTTTGGTGATGGAGATTAGATTTTTACCTACAAGTCATCTCAGAGACAGATGTGTTTCCATCTACTGTTTAGATACATGTTGGAGTGGTAGTAGTATAACATGGTGGTAGCTAAGACTCACGACATAATTCACTAACAGACAGAATCAACAGCAACTGTTAATGCCCAAATGATTAATTAATCAAAACAAATATTATACAAAGTAGTTTAATATCGTGTTGGTGATCTTACTCAGCTATGGCTACATCAAATTTATCTTCAGTATTTGTAAAACTGGCTGAGTTTGAGTCATTTTCATTTTGGATGAAGTTGTTAAACAGTGGCAGTCATCTTGAATAAGGTTAACTCCAAAACTTTATCAAATGTAGAATTACAGCCAATGATTATTTCATAAATATTTTTAAAAGCTGTAATGGTTCCTGAGAGCCCTTTCCATAAGCAGTGGGAGATAAAAACAGACTCCTCTCAAAACTCACATGTCAGAAAACATTAAAAAATTCAGGATTTAATAAAATAGTCATTAATAAGAATGTTAAATATATTAAGGTGAAGAAAACATTGTAAAAATTGTGTTCAGAAAATTAAAAAAACATTCAAAATACTCATTTTTTCTATCTTTTTTCTCAGCATTTCACACAGTTTTTGAACATTCTGAACATAACTTTGCAACTTTTTCATCACCTTAATATATTTAACTTTCTTATTAATGACTACTTTGTTAAATCCTGATTTTTTTTGTATGTAGTCTGAAAATATGTGAGTTTTGAGAGGAGTCTGTTTTTATCACCCACTGCTTCAGGGAAAGGGCTGTCAGGAACCACTACATCCATCCATTATCTTTTAACCGCTTCTTCTATTTTGGGTCACGGGGATCGCCAGTGCCCATGTCCAGCAATCACTGTGTGAGCGGCGGGGTACACCCTGGACGGGTCGCAAGTCCATCACAGGAACCACTACAGTTTTTAAAAATATTTCTGAAATATTCATTGGATGCACTTTCACAGTTGAGTTTTGGAGTTAACCTCATTCAAACTGACTGTCACAGCTAAGCAACTTCATAAAAACCAAAAATTACTCAAAGGCAGTCAGTTTTAAAGATACTGAAAATAATTTTGGTGTGGAGTGATCCTCCACACCATGCAGATTTGGTAAAATATACTGCACTATTAGGTGAAGTCATCAGTGCATGACACCCATACCAGGTGAGATTTGAATAAGATGGTAAACGTCCTCATTTACTCTTTGCCTATAGATTCTAAAAGCATGGATTGTTTTTGTTATCTGTTTCAGATAGCCGAAATGGGTCCTGATTTTGAGGTAGAAGATGGTTTTCCCTCACTGTCATGAATGCTGATGGTGATTGCAGATGCGGCAAGAAGTGTTGGCTGAATAGATGTGACCACACCTACCAGCAACTCTTTTTTGTTTGTTTCTTAAATTAAAGACATATTGATTAAAATATCAGTACTTTGCTTATGTGTGTTTTTGCTTCAGTACCTTTGCTTCCTATGCCTATTTGTTCATTTATCTTTTAAAGGTATTTGACTATTTTGGCATTTTATTGACAAAATAGTCTGAACATCAAAGTAAAAAATAATTTGTAGTGAACTACAACAGTTTAATATGGGTTTTGGATACTTTTTTGGCATATTTTGTTTGTTCCTTTCTGCAGCGATTGCCACAGTGTGTAAACAGGTAGATATGGGAATTGTTTTAATCCAAAAGCCCTTCATGAAGCAACATGGGCTCAAACATGCAGCCCCAGTGTGGCATTGAACCACTGAACATTACAGTTTCTGGCTATGATTTTAGCTAATGTGCAGTAAATGTAGATGTAATTTATGTTGTTATTTTGGTAACCAGTGGAATTAAATTAACACTCTGGTCCAAAATGAACGCTATAGAAAAATTTTACCCATAACCTGGCCATCAGGAACTGGACACTGCCTGCAAATACAACTTGTTACTCGTCCACACCATATATTGTACACTGAAAAATATCCATGAGCATCCCCTAGCAGTGTGGATAAACAACAAACATATCTAACAAAGTTGTGTCATGTCCTCTAAACTGATTTGTCTTTCTTCTTTTAAGGTAAGGGTTGAAAGTTGAAAGCCGTCAGTGGGTATGCACCACAGGTTGAACATGATGTAGAGGAGAAAGAGAAAATTTGAAAGCAACTAGATGAAGTAATTGAGAGTATTCCCAGGGAGGAGAGAATGGTGATCAGAATACACATGCATGGACATGTTTGTGAAATAAAATGAAGACATGTGGAGATGATGGACAGGTTTTGAAACAAGGAAAAGAAGCAGGAATAACAAATTGTGGTTCATTTTTCCAAGAGGATATGTCTATAGTCAACACATATTTTCTCAAGAGGGATGATAAAGGGGTGATCATTAATAAAGGAGGCAGGAGTAGACCAGTAGACTACATTTTGTGTAAAATAGGTCTACTGAGAGAGATTGCGGACTGTTGTAGCAGGGGAGATGTTCAAGTCCTAAATCTGCTCCAATGACCTCTCCAGGTTGGTTTTCTCAGAAAAGATCATGTTTTCTTTAGAATTAACAACAACTTTTTTTAAACACACAAATGTATGAACAAAAGAGAATTGTGAAAATTACATTCCCATACCTGACCTCTCCACAATTCTGATGTGTCTGGTCTGCGTTCACCCTTACAGACTACGTCTCTCCTCCCCCCATTTTTCCTCCAATCAGTCATCTCCACACATCCTTGTGACATTTCCTGCTTTTCATTTATGTCCAATCAAACACATCCACACACTTCTTAGCTGTCATCTCTTTAAACTGAGTATGTGGCACATCTTATCTTTCTATTAAACAGATGAAGCACCCACACACAGTCTTACAGTTTTTGTGACTGTGAAACTCTGATTATCCCATTATTTCAGGACATTATTAAGTCTTAGATTGTTCCACAAGATCTTCAACATTTCTGATCTTGTTAGCCTAATCTTTTAATCATTGAAAATTATTTTATAATCCCCAGCAAACACGTTAATGATGTTTTATTGATGGAATAATTTAGATTTATAGTTGATCTCAGTTAAATGAACAAGAACATTTAGGTTGATGTTTGTTTCTCATTAAAGGACCTATTAGAAATGAAAAACTACAAATGTATTTTCCCACTGACAGCAGAAAGTGTCAGGGTTTATTTTAAAGCTGGCAGCCACTGCAAACATATATTATAGCAGTCTTTATCAGCTTATGGACTATTTCCACAATTCATAATTAAGCATCTGTATTCTTCACAGAGAGCATGGCTGGACAGCATCAAAAGGCAGTGTTTAATAAGCCATTTGGTCCATCTAAACATATTTTAAAATTATGTGATTATTGTTCAAAGTAGTTAGATTTCAAAATATTCAAAATATTATAAATGCCTATTTAATCAAAGTCATTACAGAGTCATAGGCAGCACGGTGATGCAACTGGCAGAGCTGCTGCCTCTCAGCGAGCAGGTCCCTTGTTCTAATCCTGGTCCAGGGGCCTTTCAGGGTAGAGTTTGCATGTTCTCTCTGTGCATGCGTGGGTTTTCTCCGGTTTCCTCCCACAGACCAAAAACATGCATGTTAGGCTGATTGGTAACTCTAAATTGTCCCTAGGTGTGAGTGAGAGAGTGAATGGTTGTTTGACTCGTTTGTCTCTATGTGGCCCTGTGATGGACTGGAGACCTGTCCAGGGTGTCTCCCGCCCCTCGCACAGTGATTGCTGGACATGGGCGCTGGCGACCCCCGTGACCCAAAATGGAAGTAGCGGATATAAGATAATGGATGGATGGATGGATGGATGGATTACAGTGTCACATGATTACAGTGCAGTATTTACATTTTATTATGAATGTAATCATGTAAGGTTCTGTTCACTTTTTTTTCCAGAAAAATCTCATTTAATTCAAAACTGTTAGAATTAGTTAGTTCAGTTCAGCACGATCAAATTATTTAAATTGCATTAAAGGCTTCCCATTTGATTGTAATACAAATATATACAGTCTTAATTAATAATGTTAATAGATTTCAACAATGTCCTGATGATTTTTTTCTTTTAATATGAAGATGACACATTGGACAAAAAAACGCTAAATAAAAACACATTTTATAACGATTTTACAATGTGCAATTTTGTGCCTTATCATATTTTGTTGCACATGAGACAATGTTTTAATCAGCAAATGAAACCAATCAGTGAAGCTTACTAATTCATTTAAACTGCACTTCCTTTACTGTTTTTAATAGAATTCACTGGATTAAAATAAAATGAGAATCTAAGACAACTAAATATTAAAAAAACATGTAAGAGCAAAGCTGAAAGTACTGTTCAAGTACTCCCTGTCAGTTTCACATGAAGTGCCACTAACTTTCAGGTTTAGATGACAAAACAACAATTTTCCTCCTTCAAAGTGACATTTGGGAAAAACAAGTGTCCCACCTAAACTGGTTGACTTTTCAACTCAACATTAGCTGTTTTGTTAAACATTTTCTATTTTGATGGCTGTCTGATAACTGAATTGTATTCTTGGATGCTAAACGCATCCAAAACAATTTCTCTTTTGTATTGTCACAAATTCCCACTCTGAGGCTTCACCTGAGGACATGACCGACTGAAATGTGATCTTAAGGAGGTTATCTGTTTGAGGACAGGTTGGTAAAAATGTTTCTGAACTTTTTTTGTTCTTTGCATTTTTTCTTCATAGAAAGTGACACATGACTTGACGGTAGATGTCTTTCTAAAAGTTGCATCTTTATAAATCTGTTTTTCAACTATGTTAAATGGTAGACAATAATTTTGCCTTGTTTGTATAGGGGTGATGGTGTTTGTTTCAGTTAAATTAACTTATGAACCACTGAATTATGTCAGTGATTGATTTCAAAGTACATTCATGTACTTCAACAACTGATTAAGGTTAAGTTGACCAAATTCAATACAGTTATAAAAAAACTACTAACGTCAGCCAGCCCACACTGGCTATAGGTCAGACATTTTAAAGATATTGAGCTACTTCTTTGATAATTGCTGGAACTCATAAAATATGTCCACTGGTTCATAAGGTGTCTCAAAAATAGAAAAACGCCAACAGTTAATGCCAAAGATTTCTGCCAAAATGTTTCAATGTGAATTACTTGGAGGATGTCTGTCAACTACAACCACACCAGATATTAACTCAGTATCTTTAAAACTTATGGTGTTAAATGGAGTTTGCCATATTGGCCAATTATGCTGTTCTAACAGGTGTGGACATCGTTGTATGACACTAGTACTGGGTGAGATATATGGAACAAACAACACAAAACAAACAAAATAAAAAATTCTGAGACAGAGAAAATTGCAAAACGTAACCACATTCATCATTGAACAAAGAAAATACACAGTTACATCCAGATAAGAGGAGAGTCAGGAGTATATGACTCATGGTAGAAACTCTAAATGTAGAGACAATGATATGCACAAAAAAATTGCAGGCTGGCATGATGCAGAGATGGATGAAACCAAGTGGAGGGGCAGAAAGTATCACTGTGGCAGGGTTACAAATGATTTACCATTGTCTGGTTAATAGGAATGAAGTAGGGGTGGTCCTGAAAGAAAACTTTGCAAAGAATGTATTTGAGGTGAAAACAATGTCAGTAAAGTTTATGTGTCTGATGGGAGAAGTCGAAGGTCAGATGCAGAATGTCAGTGGTTTTGCTCCACAGGTTGAATGTGATGTACAGAAGAAAGAGAAAATCTGAAATGATCAGACAAAGTAATAACAAGTATTCCCTGAGAAAGTGGTGATGGAAGCAGACTTGAATGAACACATTGGTAAATGAAACAGTGGAGATTAGGACATGATGGGCAGGTCTGGTATCAAGGAAAGGAGCCAGAAAAGACAAATGGTAATGGATTTTGCCAAGAAAGTGTTATTGGTTGTAATCAACACCTATTTTCAGGATGGAGTACCGTTTCAGGAGTAACGTGACAAAACGGTAGCAGCAAACATCAAACAATAAAGTTTACAAGACAGTTGTGAGACCAGCTATGGTGTATGGTTTACAGATAGAGACATTAACAACTAAAGTGACAGAGCAGAAGATGTTGAGGTTCTCCTTGGTAGTGACACAGATGGATATGATTAGGAATGAGATAAACAGTGGGACAGCACAGGTTGAAAAACTGGGAGATAAAATTAGAGAGGCCACATTGAGATGGTTTGGACATGTCCAGAGAAGGGACAGTGGGTACATTGGTAGAGGGATGTTAGAAATGAAGCTGCCAGAAACAAGAACAAACGAAGGCCATGAGGGAGTTATATGGATATACAGTAGTTAGAGGGAACAAGGAGATGTAGTGAGGACAGAGGATGCAGAGGACAAAGTTACATGAACAAATATAATCAGCTGTGGCGTCCTCTGAAGAGTGAACTGCAGAAAGAAAAAATAACTTTCTCAGCTGCTGTATTTATGGAAGTATGGGTGTGGCGGTAAAAAAAACACAATTTAGCAAAACAGAAACATCTACAAAAACTAGATGCAAAGAAATTGTTTTTTTCAATATGGTCTAAAGCCTGGGAGTTTGCACAGAAAAAAATGTTGGTATTTATGTACACTTTATTTTGCACATTAAAACAGTTGTTGGGTCTAAGTACAGATGTTAAAATGTGCCCGACATGCGTCTGCCTGCAACCATCTTAAGCACAATGTATTCACTTCAGTTTTCAATTTTTGATGAAATTTTAAGTTTATGGTAAACTTTAAACCGAAGGTTTTATACAAATATTTGTTTCCAGTATCATACTTAATCCAGCATTATGTAACTGGGATCCTGTATACATAATTATGTTCCATGACATATGGTGGAATGATAAATAAAGAACATTTAATCCTTGAATTCATGTTGATTTTTCATGCATTCTGTGTCTAACAATCAGACACGGGGAGATTTGGGTCTGAACAAAAAATAAATAAAGCTGATCATAAAATGGATACTTTTTGTTAGGCAAACTTAACCTTAATTTGCGAGTTCTACTGTTCAGGACTCCGCTCTCTTGGAAGTGTAGGTGTAAAACTCAGTTTCAATTCTCTGTTTGAGCAAACCAGATCATGTCCAGTTTTGACCAAAAAATGTTTAACTTTAAGTTGGTAACAATGGTCACCTTCTTTTTTTATTGTAAAATGCCGTGAATGTATATGCCCGGCACTTTTAATCTAAATTAAAATTGCAACAATCAAACAATAGTATATATAGCCTACAACAAAATTAAAAAAAATGCAGCACTTATAAAAATAGTTGTCAAACATGATTTGAACCTTAACCTTTTGTTACCAAATGTATTTGAAAAATGTATCCAAACATGGTAATGAACATTTGGGTGTGTCTGTTGCTACTATATATGTTTTGAAAAGGAGCTCTGCAGACACAAGGACCCAGCATTCTCTGTGCTGCTCAGACTGCAGTTTAATTAGCAGGACAATTATTCACACAGGCGTTCAGGAGATCATTTCTGGTTCTGATAAATCAACATGAAGACACAGTGTTTAATAATAGTTGTCCTGCTGATGGCAGCTTGTCTGGTTGCACCCTTCGCTGAAGCCAGACGTGGTGGTGGTGGTGGTGGTGATGGTGGTGGTGATGGTGGTGGTGGTGGAAGTAAGTTGAATTTTTTTTTTCTTTTGTGTTAATCTATAGCCCGTTTGTTTGTTTGTTTGTTTTAATAATCTAGAAAGACGCCCTCATTAACATTATGCCACCACTTCTTTAAAACCAGGGATGTGTCGAGGTTATTCATCTGGGAGATATTGCAGATCTGACTATGATTGCCGTCGCGGGTACTGCTGCCGTCATCGCTGCTACTACTGTAAGTCATGTTCCTATGAAATGTTACAAAATGTAGAAATAAACAACCAGGTTAAGTCAAGATACTGAATGTCCTACAGGTTTAGCTGAATAATGTGAACGTCCTCTGACAAAGCTTCCCTGTGTCATGACAAAACTATTAATAGGGTTCAAGATGAATCTGATGGGTCCTAGGATGGATTGAAATAGAATTTCTGAAATCACAATTTGATTTTACAATCAATTGACTTCTACTGTATGTTTGGTGATGGAGATTAGATTTTTACCTACAAGTCATCTCAGAGACAGATGTGTTTCCATCTACTGTTTAGATACATGTTGGAGTGGTAGTAGTATAACATGGTGGTAGCTAAGACTCACGACATAATTCACTAACAGACAGAATCAACAGCAACTGTTAATGCCCAAATGATTAATTAATCAAAACAAATATTATACAAAGTAGTTTAATATCGTGTTGGTGATCTTACTCAGCTATGGCTACATCAAATTTATCTTCAGTATTTGTAAAACTGGCTGAGTTTGAGTCATTTTCATTTTGGATGAAGTTGTTAAACAGTGGCAGTCATCTTGAATAAGGTTAACTCCAAAACTTTATCAAATGTAGAATTACAGCCAATGATTATTTCATAAATATTTTTAAAAGCTGTAATGGTTCCTGAGAGCCCTTTCCATAAGCAGTGGGAGATAAAAACAGACTCCTCTCAAAACTCACATGTCAGAAAACATTAAAAAATTCAGGATTTAATAAAATAGTCATTAATAAGAATGTTAAATATATTAAGGTGAAGAAAACATTGTAAAAATTGTGTTCAGAAAATTAAAAAAACATTCAAAATACTCATTTTTTCTATCTTTTTTCTCAGCATTTCACACAGTTTTTGAACATTCTGAACATAACTTTGCAACTTTTTCATCACCTTAATATATTTAACTTTCTTATTAATGACTACTTTGTTAAATCCTGATTTTTTTTGTATGTAGTCTGAAAATATGTGAGTTTTGAGAGGAGTCTGTTTTTATCACCCACTGCTTCAGGGAAAGGGCTGTCAGGAACCACTACATCCATCCATTATCTTTTAACCGCTTCTTCTATTTTGGGTCACGGGGATCGCCAGTGCCCATGTCCAGCAATCACTGTGTGAGCGGCGGGGTACACCCTGGACGGGTCGCAAGTCCATCACAGGAACCACTACAGTTTTTAAAAATATTTCTGAAATATTCATTGGATGCACTTTCACAGTTGAGTTTTGGAGTTAACCTCATTCAAACTGACTGTCACAGCTAAGCAACTTCATAAAAACCAAAAATTACTCAAAGGCAGTCAGTTTTAAAGATACTGAAAATAATTTTGGTGTGGAGTGATCCTCCACACCATGCAGATTTGGTAAAATATACTGCACTATTAGGTGTAGTCATCAGTGCATGACACCCATACCAGGTGAGATTTGAATAAGATGGTAAACGTCCTCATTTACTCTTTGCCTATAGATTCTAAAAGCATGGATTGTTTTTGTTATCTGTTTCAGATAGCCGAAATGGGTCCTGATTTTGAGGTAGAAGATGGTTTTCCCTCACTGTCATGAATGCTGATGGTGATTGCAGATGCGGCAAGAAGTGTTGGCTGAATAGATGTGACCACACCTACCAGCAACTCTTTTTTGTTTGTTTCTTAAATTAAAGACATATTGATTAAAATATCAGTACTTTGCTTATGTGTGTTTTTGCTTCAGTACCTTTGCTTCCTATGCCTATTTGTTCATTTATCTTTTAAAGGTATTTGACTATTTTGGCATTTTATTGACAAAATAGTCTGAACATCAAAGTAAAAAATAATTTGTAGTGAACTACAACAGTTTAATATGGGTTTTGGATACTTTTTTGGCATATTTTGTTTGTTCCCTTCTGCAGCGATTGCCACAGTGTGTAAACAGGTAGATATGGGAATTGTTTTAATCCAAAAGCCCTTCATGAAGCAACATGGGCTCAAACATGCAGCCCCAGTGTGGCATTGAACCACTGAACATTACAGTTTCTGGCTATGATTTTAGCTAATGTGCAGTAAATGTAGATGTAATTTATGTTGTTATTTTGGTAACCAGTGGAATTAAATTAACACTCTGGTCCAAAATGAACGCTATAGAAAAATTTTACCCATAACCTGGCCATCAGGAACTGGACACTGCCTGCAAATACAACTTGTTACTCGTCCACACCATATATTGTACACTGAAAAATATCCATGAGCATCCCCTAGCAGTGTGGATAAACAACAAACATATCTAACAAAGTTGTGTCATGTCCTCTAAACTGATTTGTCTTTCTTCTTTTAAGGTAAGGGTTGAAAGTTGAAAGCCGTCAGTGGGTATGCACCACAGGTTGAACATGATGTAGAGGAGAAAGAGAAAATTTGAAAGCAACTAGATGAAGTAATTGAGAGTATTCCCAGGGAGGAGAGAATGGTGATCAGAATACACCTGCATGGACATGTTTGTGAAATAAAATGAAGACATGTGGAGGTGATGGACAGGTTTTGAAACAAGGAAAAGAAGCAGGAATAACAAATTGTGGTTCATTTTTCCAAGAGGATATGTCTATAGTCAACACATATTTTCTCAAGAGGGATGATAAAGGGGTGATCATTAATAAAGGAGGCAGGAGTAGACCAGTAGACTACATTTTGTGTAAAATAGGTCTACTGAGAGAGATTGCGGACTGTTGTAGCAGGGGAGATGTTCAAGTCCTAAATCTGCTCCAATGACCTCTCCAGGTTGGTTTTCTCAGAAAAGATCATGTTTTCTTTAGAATTAACAACAACTTTTTTTAAACACACAAATGTATGAACAAAAGAGAATTGTGAAAATTACATTCCCTACCTGACCTCTCCACAATTCTGATGTGTCTGGTCTGCGTTCACCCTTACAGACTACGTCTCTCCTCCCCCCATTTTTCCTCCAATCAGTCATCTCCACACATCCTTGTGACATTTCCTGCTTTTCATTTATGTCCAATCAAACACATCCACACACTTCTTAGCTGTCATCTCTTTAAACTGAGTATGTGGCACATCTTATCTTTCTATTAAACAGATGAAGCACCCACACACAGTCTTACAGTTTTTGTGACTGTGAAACTCTGATTATCCCATTATTTCAGGACATTATTAAGTCTTAGATTGTTCCACAAGATCTTCAACATTTCTGATCTTGTTAGCCTAATCTTTTAATCGTTGAAAATTATTTTATAATCCCCAGCAAACACGTTAATGATGTTTTATTGATGGAATAATTTAGATTTATAGTTGATCTCAGTTAAATGAACAAGAACATTTAGGTTGATGTTTGTTTCTCATTAAAGGACCTATTAGAAATGAAAAACTACAAATGTATTTTCCCACTGATAGCAGCAAGTGTCAGGGTTTATTTTAAAGCTGGCAGCCACTGCAAACATATATTATAGCAGTCTTTATCAGCTTATGGACTATTTCCACAATTCATAATTAAGCATCTGTATTCTTCACAGAGAGCATGGCTGGACAGCATCAAAAGGCAGTGTTTAATAAGCCATTTGGTCCATCTAAACATATTTTAAAATTATGTGATTATTGTTCAAAGTAGTTAGATTTCAAAATATTCAAAATATTATAAATGCCTATTTAATCAAAGTCATTACAGAGTCATAGGCAGCACGGTGATGCAACTGGCAGAGCTGCTGCCTCTCAGTGAGCAGGTCCCTTGTTCTAATCCTGGTCCAGGGGCCTTTCAGGGTAGAGTTTGCATGTTCTCTCTGTGCATGCGTGGGTTTTCTCCGGTTTCCTCCCACAGACCAAAAACATGCATGTTAGGCTGATTGGTAACTCTAAATTGTCCCTAGGTGTGAGTGAGAGAGTGAATGGTTGTTTGACTCGTTTGTCTCTATGTGGCCCTGTGATGGACTGGAGACCTGTCCAGGGTGTCTCCCGCCCCTCGCACAGTGATTGCTGGACATGGGCGCTGGCGACCCCCGTGACCCAAAATGGAAGTAGCGGATATAAGATAATGGATGGATGGATGGATGGATGGATTACAGTGTCACATGATTACAGTGCAGTATTTACATTTTATTATGAATGTAATCATGTAAGGTTCTGTTCACTTTTTTTCCAGAAAAATCTCATTTAATTCAAAACTGTTAGAATTAGTTAGTTCAGTTCAGCACGATCAAATTATTTAAATTGCATTAAAGGCTTCCCATTTGATTGTAATACAAATATATACAGTCTTAATTAATAATGTTAATACATTTCAACAATGTCCTGATGATTTTTTTCTTTTAATATGAAGATGACACATTGGACAAAAAAAAACGCTAAATAAAAACACATTTTATAACGATTTTACAATGTGCAATTTTGTGCCTTATCATATTTTGTTGCACATGAGACAATGTTTTAATCAGCAAATGAAACCAATCAGTGAAGCTTACTAATTCATTTAAACTGTACTTCCTTTACTGTTTTTAATAGAATTCACTGGATTAAAATAAAATGAGAATCTAAGAAAACTAAATATTAAAAAAAAAAACATGTAAGAGCAAAGCTGAAAGTACTGTTCAAGTACTCCCTGTCAGTTTCACATGAAGTGCCACTAACTTTCAGGTTTAGATGACAAAACAACAATTTGTCCTCCTTCAAAGTGACATTTGGGAAAAACAAGTGTCCCACCTAAACTGATGGACTTTTCAACTCAACATTAGCTGTTTTGTTAAACATTTTCTATTTTGATGGCTGTCTGATAACTGAATTGTATTCTTGGATGCTAAACGCATCCAAAACAATTTCTCTTTTGTATTGTCACAAATTCCCACTCTGAGGCTTCACCTGAGGACATGACCGACTTAAATGTGATCTTAAGGAGGTTATCTGTTTGAGGACAGGTTGGTAAAAATGTTTCTGAACTTTTTTTGTTCTTTGCATTTTTTCTTCATAGAAAGTGACACATGACTTGACGGTAGATGTCTTTCTAAAAGTTGCATCTTTATAAATCTGTTTTTCAACTATGTTAAATGGTAGACAATAATTTTGCCTTGTTTGTATAGGGGTGATGGTGTTTGTTTCAGTTAAATTAACTTATGAACCACTGAATTATGTCAGTGATTGATTTCAAAGTACATTCATGTACTTCAACAACTGATTAAGGTTAAGTTGACCAAATTCAATACAGTTATAAAAAAACTACTAACGTCAGCCAGCCCACACTGGCTATAGGTCAGACATTTTAAAGATATTGAGCTACTTCTTTGATAATTGCTGGAACTCATAAAATATGTCCACTGGTTCATAAGGTGTCTCAAAAATAGAAAAACGCCAACAGTTAATGCCAAAGATTTCTGCCAAAATGTTTCAATGTGAATTACTTGGAGGATGTCTGTCAACTACAACCACACCAGATATTAACTCAGTATCTTTAAAACTTATGGTGTTAAATGGAGTTTGCCATATTGGCCAATTATGCTGTTCTAACAGGTGTGGACATCGTTGTATGACACTAGTACTGGGTGAGATATATGGAACAAACAACACAAAACAAACAAAATAAAAAATTCTGAGACAGAGAAAATTGCAAAACGTAACCACATTCATCATTGAACAAAGAAAATACACAGTTACATCCAGATAAGAGGAGAGTCAGGAGTATATGACTCATGGTAGAAACTCTAAATGTAGAGACAATGATATGCACAAAAAAAGTGCAGGCTGGCATGATGCAGAGATGGATGAAACCAAGTGGAGGGGCAGAAAGTATCACTGTGGCAGGGTTACAAATGATTTACCATTGTCTGGTTAATATGAAGTAGGGGTGGTCCTGAAAGAAAACTTTGCAAAGAATGTATTTGAGGTGAAAACAATGTCAGTAAAGTTTATGTGTCTGATGGGAGAAGTCGAAGGTCAGATGCAGAATGTCAGTGGTTTTGCTCCACAGGTTGAATGTGATGTACAGAAGAAAGAGAAAATCTGAAATGATCAGACAAAGTAATAACAAGTATTCCCTGAGAAAGTGGTGATGGAAGCCGACTTGAATGAACACATTGGTAAATGAAACAGTGGAGATTAGGACATGATGGGCAGGTCTGGTATCAAGGAAAGGAGCCAGAAAAGACAAATGGTAATGGATTTTGCCAAGAAAGTGTTATTGGTTGTAATCAACACCTATTTTCAGGATGGAGTACCGTTTCAGGAGTAACTTGTGACAAAACGGTAGCAGCAAACATCAAACAATAAAGTTTACAAGACAGTTGTGAGACCAGCTATGGTGTATGGTTTACAGATAGAGACATTAACAACTAAAGTGACAGAGCAGAAGATGTTGAGGTTCTCCTTGGTAGTGACACAGATGGATATGATTAGGAATGAGATAAACAGTGGGACAGCACAGGTTGAAAAACTGGGAGATAAAATTAGAGAGGCCACACTGAGATGGTTTGGACATGTCCAGAGAAGGGACAGTGGGTACATTGGTAGAGGGATGTTAGAAATGAAGCTGCCAGAAACAAGAACAAACGAAGGCCATGGGGGAGTTATATGGATGTACAGTAGTTAGAGGGAACAAGGAGATGTAGTGAGGACAGAGGATGCAGAGGACAAAGTTACATGAACAAATATAATCAGCTGTGGCGTCCTCTGAAGAGTGAACTGCAGAAAGAAAAAATAACTTTCTCAGCAGCTGTATTTATGGAAGTATGGGTGTGGCGGTAAAAAAAACAACACAATTTAGCAAAACAGAAACATCTACAAAAACTAGATGCAAAGAAATTGTTTTTTTCAATATGGTCTAAAGCCTGGGAGTTTGCACAGAAAAAAATGTTGGTATTTATGTACACTTTATTTTGCACATTAAAACAGTTGTTGGGTCTAAGTACAGATGTTAAAATGTGCCCGACATGCGTCTGCCTGCAACCATCTTAAGCACAATGTATTCACTTCAGTTTTCAATTTTTGATGAAATTTTAAGTTTATGGTAAACTTTAAACCGAAGGTTTTATACAAATATTTGTTTCCAGTATCATACTTAATCCAGCATTATGTAACTGGGATCCTGTATACATAATTATGTTCCATGACATGTACCACATATGGTGGAATGATAAATAAAGAACATTTAATCCTTGAATTCATGTTGATTTTTCATGCATTCTGTGTCTAACAATCAGACACGGGGAGATTTGGGTCTGAACAAAAAATAAATAAAGCTGATCATAAAATGGATACTTTTTGTTAGGCAAACATAACCTTAATTTGCGAGTTCTACTGTTCAGGACTCCGCTCTCTTGGAAGTGTAGGTGTAAAACTCAGTTTCAATTCTCTGTTTGAGCAAACCAGATCATGTCCAGTTTTGACCAAAAAATGTTTAACTTTAAGTTGGTAACAATGGTCACCTTCTTTTTTTTTGTAAAATGCCGTGAATGTATATGCCCGGCACTTTTAATCTAAATTAAAATTGCAACAATCAAACAATAGTATATATAGCCTACAACAAAATAAAAAAAATGCAGCACTTATAAAAATAGTTGTCAAACATGATTTGAACCTTAACCTTTTGTTACCAAATGTATTTGAAAAATGTATCCAAACATGGTAATGAACATTTGGGTGTGTCTGTTGCTACTATATATGTTTTGAAAAGGAGCTCTGCAGACACAAGGACCCAGCATTCTCTGTGCTGCTCAGACTGCAGTTTAATTAGCAGGACAATTATTCACACAGGCGTTCAGGAGATCATTTCTGGTTCTGATAAATCAACATGAAGACACAGTGTTTAATAATAGTTGTCCTGCTGATGGCAGCTTGTCTGGTTGCACCCTTCGCTGAAGCCAGACGTGGTGGTGGTGGTGGTGGTGGTGATGGTGGTGGTGATGGTGGTGGTGGTGGAAGTAAGTTGAATTTTTTTTCTTTTGTGTTAATCTATAGCCCGTTTGTTTGTTTGTTTTAATAATCTAGAAAGACGCCCTCATTAACATTATGCCACCACTTCTTTAAAACCAGGGATGTGTCGAGGTTATTCATCTGGGAGATATTGCAGATCTGACTATGATTGCCGTCGCGGGTACTGCTGCCGTCATCGCTGCTACTACTGTAAGTCATGTTCCTATGAAATGTTACAAAATGTAGAAATAAACAACCAGGTTAAGTCAAGATACTGAATGTCCTACAGGTTTAGCTGAATAATGTGAACGTCCTCTGACAAAGCTTCCCTGTGTCATGACAAAACTATTAATAGGGTTCAAGATGAATCTGATGGGTCCTAGGATGGATTGAAATAGAATTTCTGAAATCACAATTTGATTTTACAATCAATTGACTTCTACTGTATGTTTGGTGATGGAGATTAGATTTTTACCTACAAGTCATCTCAGAGACAGATGTGTTTCCATCTACTGTTTAGATACATGTTGGAGTGGTAGTAGTATAACATGGTGGTAGCTAAGACTCACGACATAATTCACTAACAGACAGAATCAACAGCAACTGTTAATGCCCAAATGATTAATTAATCAAAACAAATATTATACAAAGTAGTTTAATATCGTGTTGGTGATCTTACTCAGCTATGGCTACATCAAATTTATCTTCAGTATTTGTAAAACTGGCTGAGTTTGAGTCATTTTCATTTTGGATGAAGTTGTTAAACAGTGGCAGTCATCTTGAATAAGGTTAACTCCAAAACTTTATCAAATGTAGAATTACAGCCAATGATTATTTCATAAATATTTTTAAAAGCTGTAATGGTTCCTGAGAGCCCTTTCCATAAGCAGTGGGAGATAAAAACAGACTCCTCTCAAAACTCACATGTCAGAAAACATTAAAAAATTCAGGATTTAATAAAATAGTCATTAATAAGAATGTTAAATATATTAAGGTGAAGAAAACATTGTAAAAATTGTGTTCAGAAAATTAAAAAAACATTCAAAATACTCATTTTTCTATCTTTTTTCTCAGCATTTCACACAGTTTTTGAACATTCTGAACATAACTTTGCAACTTTTTCATCACCTTAATATATTTAACTTTCTTATTAATGACTACTTTGTTAAATCCTGATTTTTTTTGTATGTAGTCTGAAAATATGTGAGTTTTGAGAGGAGTCTGTTTTTATCACCCACTGCTTCAGGGAAAGGGCTGTCAGGAACCACTACATCCATCCATTATCTTTTAACCGCTTCTTCTATTTTGGGTCACGGGGATCGCCAGTGCCCATGTCCAGCAATCACTGTGTGAGCGGCGGGGTACACCCTGGACGGGTCGCAAGTCCATCACAGGAACCACTACAGTTTTTAAAAATATTTCTGAAATATTCATTGGATGTACTTCTACAGTTGAGTTTTGGAGTTAACCTCATTCAAACTGACTGTCACAGCTAAGCAACTTCATAAAAACCAAAAATTACTCAAAGGCAGTCAGTTTTAAAGATACTGAAAATAATTTTGGTGTGGAGTGATCCTCCACACCATGCAGATTTGGTAAAATATACTGCACTATTAGGTGTAGTCATCAGTGCATGACACCCATACCAGGTGAGATTTGAATAAGATGATAAACGTCCTCATTTACTCTTTGCCTATAGATTCTAAAAGCATGGATTGTTTTTGTTATCTGTTTCAGATGGCCGAAATGGGTCCTGATTTTGAGGTAGAAGATGGTTTTCCCTCACTGTCATGAATGCTGATGGTGATTGCAGATGCGGCAAGAAGTGTTGGCTGAATAGATGTGACCACACCTACCAGCAACTCTTTTTTGTTTGTTTCTTAAATTAAAGACATATTGATTAAAATATCAGTACTTTGCTTATGTGTGTTTTTGCTTCAGTACCTTTGCTTCCTATGCCTATTTGTTCATTTATCTTTTAAAGGTATTTGACTATTTTGGCATTTTATTGACAAAATAGTCTGAACATCAAAGTAAAAAATAATTTGTAGTGAACTACAACAGTTTAATATGGGTTTTGGATACTTTTTTGGCATATTTTGTTTGTTCCCTTCTGCAGCGATTGCCACAGTGTGTAAACAGGTAGATATGGGAATTGTTTTAATCCAAAAGCCCTTCATGAAGCAACATGGGCTCAAACATGCAGCCCCAGTGTGGCATTGAACCACTGAACATTACAGTTTCTGGCTATGATTTTAGCTAATGTGCAGTAAATGTAGATGTAATTTATGTTGTTATTTTGGTAACTAGTGGAATTAAATTAACACTCTGGTCCAAAATGAACGCTATCCACAGTATTCCTACGCCCCATGATGCTTTGCGCTAAATGTGCACATGACTTCCGGTTGACCGGAAACACCGTTTGTTTACATGCGAGTAATACAGTTGAAGACAGTCCAAACTTTGTTGTTTTAGTTCATTAAAAATGTGGGAACACCACTCGTTTCGTTAAAAGAGAGGGACAAATAAAAAGAAATTACAGATGTAGCAGACAAAATTTAAAACTACATAAATAGCGAACGCGTTTGCTCCGGCCTCTCGGCTAAGGTTTATTAGCAGCTAACTCGGCTAAAAGTCACGGTCGCGTCTGAGATCTATCGTTTTAAGACAGTAAATCTTCCAAAACTCTCATTAATAAACCCTCCCTGAATAAAAAGATGTTACCTGATCGCGCAGACATAATTTAAAACTACATAAATAGCGAACGCGTTTGCTCCGGCCTCTCGGCTAAGGTTTATTAGCAGCTAACTCGGCTAAAAATACCGGCGCGTCTGAGATCTATCGTTTTAAGACAGTAAATCTTCCAAAACTCTCATTAATAAACCCTCCCTGAATAAAAAGAAATTAGATGTTACCTGATCGCGCAGACACAGCCATAGAGAAGGATGCAGGAACACTCTTTCTTTGTTTTGGGTCCGTGTTGAAAACACTGTTGTTTTAGCCAAAGATTTAGCTTGGTCCGGTTGTTGGTGCAGCCGCGAACAGCACAGCAGGTACCTGAACCCCGGTAGGACATTTCAGTAAACGTTCCGTTTAAACAAAAGCTGTGTTTGCTCCGATAAAATGAATGAAAATAACTTTCAAAAACACCCGCGATCCATACTCGCCTATGGAATACAGGCACTTCCGGTGTCGGACAGGAAGTACAATGCACATTGGCTTCTACAGTGACGCCCTCAGGAATACTGTGGATAGAAAAATTTTACCCATAACCTGGCCATCAGGAACTGGACACTGCCTGCAAATACAACTTGTTACTCGTCCACACCATATATTGTACACTGAAAAATATCCATGAGCATCCCCTAGCAGTGGATGAACAACAAACATATCTAACAAAGTTGTGTCATGTCCTCTAAACTGATTTGTCTTTCTTCTTTTAAGGTAAGGGTTGAATGTTGAAAGCCGTCAGTGGGTATGCACCACAGGTTGAACATGATGTAGAGGAGAAAGAGAAAATTTGAAAGCAACTAGATGAAGTAATTGAGAGTATTCCCAGGGAGGAGAGAATGGTGATCAGAATACACCTGCATGGACATGTTTGTGAAATAAAATGAAGACATGTGGAGGTGATGGACAGGTTTTGAAACAAGGAAAAGAAGCAGGAATAACAAATTGTGGTTCATTTTTCCAAGAGGATATGTCTATAGTCAACCCATATTTTCTCAAGAGGGATGATAAAGGGGTGATCATTAATAAAGGAGGCAGGAGTAGACCAGTAGACTACATTTTGTGTAAAATAGGTCTACTGAGAGAGATTGCGGACTGTTGTAGCAGGGGAGATGTTCAAGTCCTAAATCTGCTCCAATGACCTCTCCAGGTTGGTTTTCTCAGAAAAGATCATGTTTTCTTTAGAATTAACAACAACTTTTTTTAAACACACAAATGTATGAACAAAAGAGAATTGTGAAAATTACATTCCCTACCTGACCTCTCCACAATTCTGATGTGTCTGGTCTGCGTTCACCCTTACAGACTACGTCTCTCCTCCCCCCATTTTTCCTCCAATCAGTCATCTCCACACATCCTTGTGACATTTCCTGCTTTTCATTTATGTCCAATCAAACACATCCACACACTTCTTAGCTGTCATCTCTTTAAACTGAGTATGTGGCACATCTTATCTTTCTATTAAACAGATGAAGCACCCACACACAGTCTTACAGTTTTTGTGACTGTGAAACTCTGATTATCCCATTATTTCAGGACATTATTAAGTCTTAGATTGTTCCACAAGATCTTCAACATTTCTGATCTTGTTAGCCTAATCTTTTAATCATTGAAAATTATTTTATAATCCCCAGCAAACACGTTAATGATGTTTTATTGATGGAATAATTTAGATTTATAGTTGATCTCAGTTAAATGAACAAGAACATTTAGGTTGATGTTTGTTTCTCATTAAAGGACCTATTAGAAATGAAAAACTACAACTGTATTTTCCCACTGACAGCAGAAAGTGTCAGGGTTTATTTTAAAGCTGGCAGCCACTGCAAACATATATTATAGCAGTCTTTATCAGCTTATGGACTATTTCCACAATTCATAATTAAGCATCTGTATTCTTCACAGAGAGCATGGCTGGACAGCATCAAAAGGCAGTGTTTAATAAGCCATTTGGTCCATCTAAACATATTTTAAAATTATGTGATTATTGTTCAAAGTAGTTAGATTTCAAAATATTCAAAATATTATAAATGCCTATTTAATCAAAGTCATTACAGAGTCATAGGCAGCACGGTGATGCAACTGGCAGAGCTGCTGCCTCTCAGCGAGCAGGTCCCTTGTTCTAATCCTGGTCCAGGGGCCTTTCAGGGTAGAGTTTGCATGTTCTCTCTGTGCATGCGTGGGTTTTCTCCGGTTTCCTCCCACAGACCAAAAACATGCATATTAGGCTGATTGGTAACTCTAAATTGTCCCTAGGTGTGAGTGAGAGAGTGAATGGTTGTTTGACTCGTTTGTCTCTATGTGGCCCTGTGATGGACTGGAGACCTGTCCAGGGTGTCTCCCGCCCCTCGCACAGTGATTGCTGGACATGGGCGCTGGCGACCCCCGTGACCCAAAATGGAAGTAGCGGATATAAGATAATGGATGGATGGATGGATGGATGGATGGATGGATGGATGGATGGATGGATGGATGGATGGATGGATGGATTACAGTGTCACATGATTACAGTGCAGTATTTACATTTTATTATGAATGTAATCATGTAAGGTTCTGTTCACTTTTTTTCCAGAAAAATCTCATTTAATTCAAAACTGTTAGAATTAGTTAGTTCAGTTCAGCACGATCAAATTATTTAAATTGCATTAAAGGCTTCCCATTTGATTGTAATACAAATATATACAGTCTTAATTAATAATGTTAATACATTTCAACAATGTCCTGATGATTTTTTTCTTTTAATATGAAGATGACACATTGGACAAAAAAAAACGCTAAATAAAAACACATTTTATAACGATTTTACAATGTGCAATTTTGTGCCTTATCATATTTTGTTGCACATGAGACAATGTTTTAATCAGCAAATGAAACCAATCAGTGAAGCTTACTAATTCATTTAAACTGCACTTCCTTTACTGTTTTTAATAGAATTCACTGGATTAAAATAAAATGAGAATCTAAGAAAACTAAATATAAAAAAAAACATGTAAGAGCAAAGCTGAAAGTACTGTTCAAGAACTCCCTGTCAGTTTCACATGAAGTGCCACTAACTTTCAGGTTTAGATGACAAAACAACAATTTGTCCTCCTTCAAAGTGACATTTGGGAAAAACAAGTGTCCCACCTAAACTGATGGACTTTTCAACTCAACATTAGCTGTTTTGTTAAACATTTTCTATTTTGATGGCTGTCTGATAACTGAATTGTATTCTTGGATGCTAAACGCATCCAAAACAATTTCTCTTTTGTATTGTCACAAATTCCCACTCTGAGGCTTCACCTGAGGACATGACCGACTGAAATGTGATCTTAAGAGGTTATCTGTTTGAGGACAGGTTGGTAAAAATGTTTCTGAACTTTTTTTGTTCTTTGCATTTTTTCTTCATAGAAAGTGACACATGACTTGACGGTAGATGTCTTTCTAAAAGTTGCATCTTTATAAATCTGTTTTTCAACTATGTTAAATGGTAGACAATAATTTTGCCTTGTTTGTATTGGGGTGATGGTGTTTGTTTCAGTTAAATTAACTTATGAACCACTGAATTATGTCAGTGATTGATTTCAAAGTACATTCATGTACTTCAACAACTGATTAAGGTTAAGTTGACCAAATTCAATACAGTTATAAAAAAACTACTAACGTCAGCCAGCCCACACTGGCTATAGGTCAGACATTTTAAAGATATTGAGCTACTTCTTTGATAATTGCTGGAACTCATAAAATATGTCCACTGGTTCATAAGGTGTCTCAAAAATAGAAAAACGCCAACAGTTAATGCCAAAGATTTCTGCCAAAATGTTTCAATGTGAATTACTTGGAGGATGTCTGTCAACTACAACCACACCAGATAACTCAGTATCTTTAAAACTTATGGTGTTAAATGGAGTTTGCCATATTGGCCAATTATGCTGTTCTAACAGGTGTGGACATTGTTGTATGACACTAGTACTGGGTGAGATATATGGAACAAACAACACAAAACAAACAAAATAAAAAATTCTGAGACGGAGAAAATTGCAAAACGTAACCACATTCATCATTGAACAAAGAAAATACACAGTTACATCCAGATAAGAGGAGAGTCAGGAGTATATGACTCATGGTAGAAACTCTAAATGTAGAGACAATGATATGCACAAAAAAATTGCAGGCTGGCATGATGCAGAGATGGATGAAACCAAGTGGAGGGGCAGAAAGTATCACTGTGGCAGGGTTACAAATGATTTACCATTGTCTGGTTAATATGAAGTAGGGGTGGTCCTGAAAGAAAACTTTGCAAAGAATGTATTTGAGGTGAAAACAATGTCAGTAAAGTTTATGTGTCTGATGGGAGAAGTCGAAGGTCAGATGCAGAATGTCAGTGGTTTTGCTCCACAGGTTGAATGTGATGTACAGAAGAAAGAGAAAATCTGAAATGATCAGACAAAGTAATAACAAGTATTCCCTGAGAAAGTGGTGATGGAAGCAGACTTGAATGAACACATTGGTAAATGAAACAGTGGAGATTAGGACATGATGGGCAGGTCTGGTATCAAGGAAAGGAGCCAGAAAAGACAAATGGTAATGGATTTTGCCAAGAAAGTGTTATTGGTTGTAATCAACACCTATTTTCAGGATGGAGTACCGTTTCAGGAGTAACTTGTGACAAAACGGTAGCAGCAAACATCAAACAATAAAGTTTACAAGACAGTTGTGAGACCAGCTATGGTGTATGGTTTACAGATAGAGACATTAACAACTAAAGTGACAGAGCAGAAGATGTTGAGGTTCTCCTTGGTAGTGACACAGATGGATATGATTAGGAATGAGATAAACAGTGGGACAGCACAGATTGAAAAACTGGGAGATAAAATTAGAGAGGCCACACTGAGATGGTTTGGACATGTCCAGAGAAGGGACAGTGGGTACATTGGTAGAGGGATGTTAGAAATGAAGCTGCCAGAAACAAGAACAAACGAAGGCCATGGGGGAGTTATATGGATGTACAGTAGTTAGAGGGAACAAGGAGATGTAGTGAGGACAGAGGATGCAGAGGACAAAGTTACATGAACAAATATAATCAGCTGTGGCGTCCTCTGAAGAGTGAACTGCAGAAAGAAAAAATAACTTTCTCAGCTGCTGTATTTATGGAAGTATGGGTGTGGCGGTAAAAAAAACAACACAATTTAGCAAAACAGAAACATCTACAAAAACTAGATGCAAAGAAATTGTTTTTTTCAATATGGTCTAAAGCCTGGGAGTTTGCACAGAAAAAAATGTTGGTATTTATGTACACTTTATTTTGCACATTAAAACAGTTGTTGGGTCTAAGTACAGATGTTAAAATGTGACCGACATGCGTCTGCCTGCAACCATCTTAAGCACAATGTATTCACTTCAGTTTTCAATTTTTGATGAAATTTTAAGTTTATGGTAAACTTTAAACCGAAGGTTTTATACAAATATTTGTTTCCAGTATCATACTTAATCCAGCAGTATGTAACTGGGATCCTGTATACATAATTATGTTCCATGACATGTACCACATATGGTGGAATGATAAATAAAGAACATTTAATCCTTGAATTCATGTTGATTTTTCATGCATTCTGTGTCTAACAATCAGACACGGGGAGATTTGGGTCTGAACAAAAAATAAATAAAGCTGATCATAAAATGGATACTTTTTGTTAGGCAAACATAACCTTAATTTGCGAGTTCTACTGTTCAGGACTCCGCTCTCTTGGAAGTGTAGGTGTAAAACTCAGTTTCAATTCTCTGTTTGAGCAAACCAGATCATGTCCAGTTTTGACCAAAAAATGTTTAACTTTAAGTTGGTAACAATGGTCACCTTCTTTTTTTTTGTAAAATGCCGTGAATGTATATGCCCGGCACTTTTAATCTAAATTAAAATTGCAACAATCAAACAATAGTATATATAGCCTACAACAAAATAAAAAAAATGCAGCACTTATAAAAATAGTTGTCAAACATGATTTGAACCTTAACCTTTTGTTACCAAATGTATTTGAAAAATGTATCCAAACATGGTAATGAACATTTGGGTGTGTCTGTTGCTACTATATATGTTTTGAAAAGGAGCTCTGCAGACACAAGGACCCAGCATTCTCTGTGCTGCTCAGACTGCAGTTTAATTACCAGGACAATTATTCACACAGGCGTTCAGGAGATCATTTCTGGTTCTGATAAATCAACATGAAGACACAGTGTTTAATAATAGTTGTCCTGCTGATGGCAGCTTGTCTGGTTGCACCCTTCGCTGAAGCCAGACGTGGTGGTGGTGGTGGTGGTGATGGTGGTGGTGATGGTGGTGGTGGTGGAAGTAAGTTGAATTTTTTTTCTTTTGTGTTAATCTATAGCCCGTTTGTTTGTTTGTTTGTTTTAATAATCTAGAAAGACGCCCTCATTAACATTATGCCACCACTTCTTTAAAACCAGGGATGTGTCGAGGTTATTCATCTGGGAGATATTGCAGATCTGACTATGATTGCCGTCGCGGGTACTGCTGCCGTCATCGCTGCTACTACTGTAAGTCATGTTCCTATGAAATGTTACAAAATGTAGAAATAAACAACCAGGTTAAGTCAAGATACTGAATGTCCTACAGGTTTAGCTGAATAATGTGAACGTCCTCTGACAAAGCTTCCCTGTGTCATGACAAAACTATTAATAGGGTTCAAGATGAATCTGATGGGTCCTAGGATGGATTGAAATAGAATTTCTGAAATCACAATTTGATTTTACAATCAATTGACTTCTACTGTATGTTTGGTGATGGAGATTAGATTTTTACCTACAAGTCATCTCAGAGACAGATGTGTTTCCATCTACTGTTTAGATACATGTTGGAGTGGTAGTAGTATAACATGGTGGTAGCTAAGACTCACGACATAATTCACTAACAGACAGAATCAACAGCAACTGTTAATGCCCAAATGATTAATTAATCAAAACAAATATTATACAAAGTAGTTTAATATCGTGTTGGTGATCTTACTCAGCTATGGCTACATCAAATTTATCTTCAGTATTTGTAAAACTGGCTGAGTTTGAGTCATTTTCATTTTGGATGAAGTTGTTAAACAGTGGCAGTCATCTTGAATAAGGTTAACTCCAAAACTTTATCAAATGTAGAATTACAGCCAATGATTATTTCATAAATATTTTTAAAAGCTGTAATGGTTCCTGAGAGCCCTTTCCATAAGCAGTGGGAGATAAAAACAGACTCCTCTCAAAACTCACATGTCAGAAAACATTAAAAAATTCAGGATTTAATAAAATAGTCATTAATAAGAATGTTAAATATATTAAGGTGAAGAAAACATTGTAAAAATTGTGTTCAGAAAATTAAAAAAAACATTCAAAATACTCATTTTTCTATCTTTTTTCTCAGCATTTCACAGTTTTTGAACATTCTGAACATAACTTTGCAACTTTTTCATCACCTTAATATATTTAACTTTCTTATTAATGACTACTTTGTTAAATCCTGATTTTTTTTGTATGTAGTCTGAAAATATGTGAGTTTTGAGAGGAGTCTGTTTTTATCACCCACTGCTTCAGGGAAAGGGCTGTCAGGAACCACTACATCCATCCATTATCTTTTAACCGCTTCTTCTATTTTGGGTCACGGGGATCGCCAGTGCCCATGTCCAGCAATCACTGTGTGAGCGGCGGGGTACACCCTGGACGGGTCGCAAGTCCATCACAGGAACCACTACAGTTTTTAAAAATATTTCAGAAATATTCATTGGATGTACTTTCACAGTTGAGTTTTGGAGTTAACCTCATTCAAACTGACTGTCACAGCTAAGCAACTTCATGAAAACCAAAAATTACTCAAAGGCAGTCAGTTTTAAAGATACTGAAAATAATTTTGGTGTGGAGTGATCCTCCACACCATGCAGATTTGGTAAAATATACTGCACTATTAGGTGTAGTCATCAGTGCATGACACCCATACCAGGTGAGATTTGAATAAGATGGTAAACGTCCTCATTTACTCTTTGCCTATAGATTCTAAAAGCATGGATTGTTTTTGTTATCTGTTTCAGATAGCCGAAATGGGTCCTGATTTTGAGGTAGAAGATGGTTTTCCCTCACTGTCATGAATGCTGATGGTGATTGCAGATGCGGCAAGAAGTGTTGGCTGAATAGATGTGACCACACCTACCAGCAACTCTTTTTTGTTTGTTTCTTAAATTAAAGACATATTGATTAAAATATCAGTACTTTGCTTATGTGTGTTTTTGCTTCAGTACCTTTGCTTCCTATGCCTATTTGTTCATTTATCTTTTAAAGGTATTTGACTATTTTGGCATTTTATTGACAAAATAGTCTGAACATCAAAGTAAAAAATAATTTGTAGTGAACTACAACAGTTTAATATGGGTTTTGGATACTTTTTTGGCATATTTTGTTTGTTCCCTTCTGCAGCGATTGCCACAGTGTGTAAACAGGTAGATATGGGAATTGTTTTAATCCAAAAGCCCTTCATGAAGCAACATGGGCTCAAACATGCAGCCCCAGTGTGGCATTGAACCACTGAACATTACAGTTTCTGGCTATGATTTTAGCTAATGTGCAGTAAATGTAGATGTAATTTATGTTGTTATTTTGGTAACCAGTGGAATTAAATTAACACTCTGGTCCAAAATGAACGCTATAGAAAAATTTTACCCATAACCTGGCCATCAGGAACTGGACACTGCCTGCAAATACAACTTGTTACTCGTCCACACCATATATTGTACACTGAAAAATATCCATGAGCATCCCCTAGCAGTGTGGATGAACAACAAACATATCTAACAAAGTTGTGTCATGTCCTCTAAACTGATTTGTCTTTCTTCTTTTAAGGTAAGGGTTGAATGTTGAAAGCCGTCAGTGGGTATGCACCACAGGTTGAACATGATGTAGAGGAGAAAGAGAAAATTTGAAAGCAACTAGATGAAGTAATTGAGAGTATTCCCAGGGAGGAGAGAATGGTGATCAGAATACACCTGCATGGACATGTTTGTGAAATAAAATGAAGACATGTGGAGGTGATGGACAGGTTTTGAAACAAGGAAAAGAAGCAGGAATAACAAATTGTGGTTCATTTTTCCAAGAGGATATGTCTATAGTCAACACATATTTTCTCAAGAGGGATGATAAAGGGGTGATCATTAATAAAGGAGGCAGGAGTAGACCAGTAGACTACATTTTGTGTAAAATAGGTCTACTGAGAGAGATTGCGGACTGTTGTAGCAGGGGAGATGTTCAAGTCCTAAATCTGCTCCAATGACCTCTCCAGGTTGGTTTTCTCAGAAAAGATCATGTTTTCTTTAGAATTAACAACAACTTTGTTTTAAACACACAAATGTATGAACAAAAGAGAATTGTGAAAATTACATTCCCATACCTGACCTCTCCACAATTCTCATGTGTCTGGTCTGCGTTCACCCTTACAGACTACGTCTCTCCTCCCCCCATTTTTCCTCCAATCAGTCATCTCCACACATCCTTGTGACATTTCCTGCTTTTCATTTATGTCCAATCAAACACATCCACACCCTTCTTAGCTGTCATCTCTTTAAACTGAGTATGTGGCACATCTTATCTTTCTATTAAACAGATGAAGCACCCACACACAGTCTTACAGTTTTTGTGACTGTGAAACTCTGATTATCCCATTATTTCAGGACATTATTAAGTCTTAGATTGTTCCACAAGATCTTCAACATTTCTGATCTTGTTAGCCTAATCTTTTAATCATTGAAAATTATTTTATAATCCCCAGTAAACACGTTAATGATGTTTCTATTGATGGAATAATTTAGATTTATAGTTGATCTCAGTTAAATGAACAAGAACATTTAGGTTGATGTTTGTTTCTCATTAAAGGACCTATTAGAAATGAAAAACTACAACTGTATTTTCCCACTGACAGCAGAAAGTGTCAGGGTTTATTTTAAAGCTGGCAGCCACTGCAAACATATATTATAGCAGTCTTTATCAGCTTATGGACTATTTCCACAATTCATAATTAAGCATCTGTATTCTTCACAGAGAGCATGGCTGGACAGCATCAAAAGGCAGTGTTTAATAAGCCATTTGGTCCATCTAAACATATTTTAAAATTATGTGATTATTGTTCAAAGTAGTTAGATTTCAAAATATTCAAAATATTATAAATGCCTATTTAATCAAAGTCATTACAGAGTCATAGGCAGCACGGTGATGCAACTGGCAGAGCTGCTGCCTCTCAGCGAGCAGGTCCCTTGTTCTAATCCTGGTCCAGGGGCCTTTCAGGGTAGAGTTTGCATGTTCTCTCTGTGCATGCGTGGGTTTTCTCCGGTTTCCTCCCACAGACCAAAAACATGCATATTAGGCTGATTGGTAACTCTAAATTGTCCCTAGGTGTGAGTGAGAGAGTGAATGGTTGTTTGACTCGTTTGTCTCTATGTGGCCCTGTGATGGACTGGAGACCTGTCAAAGGTGTCTCCCGCCCCTCGCACAGTGATTGCTGGACATGGGCGCTGGCGACCCCCGTGACCCAAAATGGAAGTAGTGGATATAAGATAATGGATGGATGGATGGATGGATGGATGGATGGATGGATGGATGGATGGATGGATGGATGGATGGATGGATGGATTACAGTGTCACATGATTACAGTGCAGTATTTACATTTTATTATGAATGTAATCATGTAAGGTTCTGTTCACTTTTTTTTCCAGAAAAATCTCATTTAATTCAAAACTGTTAGAATTAGTTAGTTCAGTTCAGCACGATCAAATTATTTAAATTGCATTAAAGGCTTCCCATTTGATTGTAATACAAATATATACAGTCTTAATTAATAATGTTAATACATTTCAACAATGTCCTGATGATTTTTTTCTTTTAATATGAAGATGACACATTGGACAAAAAAAACGCTAAATAAAAACACATTTTATAACGATTTTACAATGTGCAATTTTGTGCCTTATCATATTTTGTTGCACATGAGACAATGTTTTAATCAGCAAATGAAACCAATCAGTGAAGCTTACTAATTCATTTAAACTGCACTTCCTTTACTGTTTTTAATAGAATTCACTGGATTAAAATAAAATGAGAATCTAAGAAAACTAAATATTAAAAAAAAACATGTAAGAGCAAAGCTGAAAGTACTGTTCAAGAACTCCCTGTCAGTTTCACATGAAGTGCCACTAACTTTCAGGTTTAGATGACAAAACAACAATTTGTCCTCCTTCAAAGTGACATTTGGGAAAAACAAGTGTCCCACCTAAACTGATGGACTTTTCAACTCAACATTAGCTGTTTTGTTAAACATTTTCTATTTTGATGGCTGTCTGATAACTGAATTGTATTCTTGGACGCTAAATGCATCCAAAACAATTTCTCTTTTGTAATGTCACAAATTCCCACTCTGAGGCTTCACCTGAGGACATGACCGACTGAAATGTGATCTTAAGAGGTTATCTGTTTGAGGACAGGTTGGTAAAAATGTTTCTGAACTTTTTTTGTTCTTTGCATTTTTTCTTCATAGAAAGTGACACATGACTTGACGGTAGATGTCTTTCTAAAAGTTGCATCTTTATAAATCTGTTTTTCAACTATGTTAAATGGTAGACAATAATTTTGCCTTGTTTGTATTGGGGTGATGGTGTTTGTTTCAGTTAAATTAACTTATGAACCACTGAATTATGTCAGTGATTGATTTCAAAGTACATTCATGTACTTCAACAACTGATTAAGGTTAAGTTGACCAATCAATACAGTTATAAAAAAACTACTAACGTCAGCCAGCCCACACTGGCTATAGGTCAGACATTTTAAAGATATTGAGCTACTTCTTTGATAATTTCTGGAACTCATAAAATATGTCCACTGGTTCATAAGGTGTCTCAAAAATAGAAAAACGCCAACAGTTAATGCCAAAGATTTCTGCCAAAATGTTTCAATGTGAATTACTTGGAGGATGTCTGTCAACTACAACCACACCAGATAACTCAGTATCTTTAAAACTTATGGTGTTAAATGGAGTTTGCCATATTGGCCAATTATGCTGTTCTAACAGGTGTGGACATCGTTGTATGACACTAGTACTGGGTGAGATATATGGAACAAACAACACAAAACAAACAAAATAAAAAATTCTGAGATGGAGAAAATTGCAAAACGTAACCACATTCATCATTGAACAAAGAAAATACACAGTTACATCCAGATAAGAGGAGAGTCAGGAGTATATGACTCATGGTAGAAACTCTAAATGTAGAGACAATGATATGCACAAAAATACGAGGTTCCATTTGTTTCAAAAATGTGCAGAAGTCATTTGTGTCGTTGGTACATGTAGTTGGTCTTTGCTGCATGTAGATGTTGCATATGTCTATGTTGCATATGTGTTCGCTGCATATGTGCTCATTGTATATGTGCTCATTGCATATGTGTTTGTTTCATATGCGTTGCGTTCGCTGCATATGTAGTTCATGTCGTTGGTCCTTGCTGTTGGTTCGTGTCGTTGGTCCGTGTTGCTATTGCCTGTTCTCTTCGCCATTAAAAAAATCTTGAAGTAGTTCATGTCTAATCAAAGTGTTTATTAGATATTAATTACAAAATTTTTGTTCTTTCAATATTAGTGGTTTCAATAAATATGGTTTAAAAATGTCCATCTATCTCGTATTTCCTTTAGGCTTTAATCAGGGCAGCTAACAAGGTGAAGGGGTGTACTGTTGCCTCCCTCTAGTGGCGTAGATAATTACATTAAATCAAAAATGCCAGTCTTTATTATTTATTATTAATTCTGGCATTAGGGTAATAATAATAATAATAATAATAATAATAATAATATATATTATTATTATTATTATTATTATTATTATTATTATTATTATTAATACTAATAATAATAATGTGCCTGTGCAGATTAAAATTCCTTGGAATCTTCTGTAAAACCCCAGATATATTTTTCAGTGAGTACCGTTATCTGTACAGCCAAAATGAATAAAAACTACAAAACGCATGTGCTCTTTACATAAATTGAGCAAAAAAATATTCCTCCTCCAGTCAAACATGTTAAGTATATTTTGTCCTCATCTCTCATTATATATGTCACAATAACAACAACTTTTATGAAGAACTTGTTTTTCTTTCGGCTTTTCCCTTTTCAGGGGTCGCCACAGTGAGTCATCCTCCTCCACCTCACTCTGTCTCTGCATCCTCTGTCCTCACTCCAACTACCTCCATGTCATTATGTCACAATAACAACAACTTTTATGAAGAAAATGTTTTGTAATATTGTGAACACAATCTGATTAGCAAACATAATTGTAACATACTTTCATAAAGTCCTTTGTTCAAGAGAAAAAGTGCAAAAAATGTAGTTTTGCATCAAACAAAACACTGTCAGAAACACAAGTCATGTAGCTTGTTGTGGTGAAGTACTCTCTGATCATGAACATGTGCAGCATCACTGGGAGTGATTGACAAGAACAGTTACTTTGAAATCATTTATTTTAGATTTCCTGGATAAAGGATGGGGTGTAATTGGATAGACCCAGAAGATGGAGGATGAGAGGCTATATGCTGACAGAAGACTAACATTTATACATAACCACAGGCTCATTCAAATAAGAACATACTGTACTGAGGAACAACACAGCTACGCTGTAGCAATTCACCACATCAGTTAGATGGTTACGCTGCTCCAACATAGCTTATGTCTTAATACACTGCATCTTTCCCACCCTCAAACCCAAAACATAAATAAATGCATCAGGAATGTTACATGTAATATACATAACTAAACCTAACTCTTTACACTTATTGACACTTTTTGACCCACTGAAAAAGACATTTAAAAGATGACACACTGCCCCACAGTGTGCCCTTGTAAAGGTCTCAGTTGTTGTTATTTGCATCACTCTTGCTTTTAATCTGACATTGAGATATGCAATTGTTTATTATATTTTCTACATAAAACCTGAAGGGATTGAAAGTCATGCAGGTTACAGTTGAGCCTGACAGCTGTGAAAAAATGCATGGTGACATGAATGAACCAAACCAGTGAGTTATGTTATTTATTTATTTATTTATTTATTTTTTTTGCCCACGCTCTTGGACTACCATCGCTTGTGAAAATGAACAAATAATGTTTATTTTAGGTATGAGAAAACAAGTACTGGGTAAGTTTTGTTGTAAATACTGTCGTGTCTGCATCTGGAATAAACAGCTGAGCACTGTGGACCCTTTTATCCATCTTCCATCCATCCTCTTAAAGAATAAAAAAAGACTATGTCATAGCAACATGTGTAATAAAATACAAAACTGCATTACTGTACCAAAAGTCTCTACTTGATACTTTGACCACTGCTTGTTCTGCCATGTGATCCTACTTGGACAGGTGTGACCTTTGAGTTGTTGAATGTAAAACAGCTGCAAGTATAATAAAAAAAATCATTACACTTAAGAAACAAACAAAGTGCAAATCATATCCATCAAACAAAGTATGGGTCAGTCAAGGAGCTTTGCATATTCTTGTTATTTGAGGGTTCTGGCACAAAAAGTGCAAATCTGTTTGTTTGGAAGACAATTTTTGGTAAATAATAATAATAATAATAATAATAATAATAATAATAATAATAATAATAATAATAATAAATTGTGACAGCATAATGAAAAACAAAACACACATGTAAATATCCATCATTACATAATCTTTACCCGCTTAGGACTGGGCC